>JABUQX010086807.1:0-35922 GCA_015478945.1 Trachelipus rathkii
CTGTTAGTCAAGTAGGTGAATTCTCGAAAGTACTAACAGAGTTGCCAAAAGGAAGGTAGCGTGTATGGGTTCCCTCGCCTTACTCGAGTGTATTGGTCGCGGTGATGGTCTGGTTGCGTATCCCGGGGTTTCGTTTTATCCCATGTTTCGAGCTGAAGCTGCCGTGTTCGTGTTTTGCTTCCTTTGTTTCGCTTACCGCAAATAAAGTTGGCAAAATCCGAGCGGTAGCGGGAGTTGGTATTATTAATCGCGCGAGCAGCTTTATATTATTTTTAGTATAGCAGCAGCCGAATAGACACGACATTGTCCATTAGTGCGAGGAGAACCTACAAAAAGGATGACACACACACTTAGTAATATTGATTTTTAAGAACGAGAGTGTAAATGCACAGGAGGGCTGACCATAAACAGACGGGGGGGACCTCCCCTGGATGATTCCTGCCTAAGTCAAAAAAAAATTGTCTTGTCTACAAAGGATTTAATATTAAAAGTCACATGCACTCTCAAGAAGACCTCTTTGTTGTATCTTCTTTGGTTCTTTTGTATAATCCCTTTTTTTTTTTTTGCTGATATTGAATACTATGAGTATAAATCAGTTCAGCCGCATTCTAACCCCGGGATTCCTGTATTTGTGAAAAACCTATTACACGGTAGATGGTAGCTAGGTAATATCATAGACTAATACGTGCAACTAGTCCTCCGACCCTATCAGACTGCCTCAGCGCTTCGGTCGGGAAGTGAGGCGCATTTGTTAGAACTAGCAATATAACCGGTAGTGGATCAAGTCGGAGGTGCGGTCACATTACTGCTGCTTGCAGTTTCGTCATGACTGCCTTATTCTCAGTTCTAACTGTGGGGGCAGATCCAGTCAGCAGCAGCAGCAATGAAGCATTCCGTCCCCTCGCTCGTAACCTGTTCCTCCTTTCGGTTATGTGGTGACTCGGGATATTTTTCATTACAATCACGAGCGACTGAGGGTCTATTGATGCCGGCGCCCGGATCCCACGAGTTGTCTGCCTTATCACTTTCACGATTGATAGGTTAATTCGCTCTACAAATGGCTGTACGGGTAACGGGGAAGTCAGGAGTTCGATTTCCTGGAGAGTGAGGAGCCTGAAGAAACGCTATCGCAATCATCTAAGGAAATAGGCAGCAGGTACACGCAATTATTCCTATATCAATTATTCCCGGCAGAGGGGAGGTTAGTGACATGCAGATTAATATACGAATTATAGCGGATAGACTTACACTTCCCGGCATATTTCGAGCATAGAATGCATTTTATCGATGTAAAGTACAATGAGTATATTCTGAACGGAGGGAGCAATATCATGCGGAGATTGGCCATGACTATAGTCTGGGAGTTTGCAGGAGCAGCCAAGGCGGTATTAGTTGGTCTCTCTAACCATGCTCACAATAGTCTGCGTAAGTTAAAGTTGTGTACGTATTAATAAAGAGTTCGTCGTTAGATTAGGATTATTATCACTGAGATACAGAGTTGAAGCACGACACGTATTCCCCTGCCCAAGTATATGGCGCGGCTATACAAACTTTATCACTGATACTCAACGGGGACAAAGCTGCACTGGCGTGACACTTCGACTATTGGTTCTTCCCGAGCTCCGAGTATGCCCTGGATAGCGACACGAAATGGGAGGGCCGAACTCTTGGATTGAAGCCTCACCTAGTTATCCTATATCGTGATTCAAACTTTCGTTTGTAGAGGTGGACAATTAGGAGTGCGCAAGAGAGGTATTTTTATAGGAGTGCGAGAACTATTACCAAAACTATATCTACTCATTTTCCTACGACTTTCTCTAATGGTGGTCGTTCGTACTGTCTCTCTTAAGGTCTCGTGTTCGAGAGACGTATAATCAAGACGTTGAGTTTATAATAATGTTCTAATATACTATATGAGAGAGTGTCTGTGTTATTGAGCACGCCGGGTTTTCACGCTGAGGCGAGTCAGCGTAAGATTATATCACTTTTCAGGCTTCCCCTGAGACATAGAATCCCGTTGCGCTGTTAGCTCGTAGCGTGAGCATTATTTTCGAGAAGATGTGAGTAGTTTCTCTAAAATGCACATTTAAGGGCTATCCGACGAACTCACAGTAGTTTATTTTTCGGGATGTTTGGCAGTACCGCTGCAGACGGAACAGGCCGTTACGCCTCTACGCGCTCCACGTAAATTCCCTCCCAGTACATTCGTAAGGTTAATAAAAAGATTAAACAAGAAATATGATACTTGACATCGTATACCTTTGTTTGAAAACTAACTTTTAAATCTGTATTATAAAATTATACCGAAATAATAACATTTAATCTGAATATTTTCAATTACATCACTGATGTATTACTTTCCTGATGCGAGTTTTCACGATAAAATACCATATATCAACGGAGAGCGACGAGCTAGCGTTTTTTTTTCTCCCGTCTAAATATATAGACGCGAGTGAATATCTATCGGTCCCCTTGAGAGGAAGTAAGATATAGGTTAGAAAGCTAGAGACCACTCAGAGGAGATTTAGAGACGACATTAACCGTACTAAAAAAACGTCAAAAGTTAGGATCGAGACATTTTCCCGGGAGAGATCTGTGTAGATAACTTAGAGTTCGGAGAAGTAAATAGTTTGAAAAGAGTAAAAACAACTCTGAAACTACATCTGGAGTCCGTACTGATTCTCTAGAGTTTTTGTACGAGTTGTTCCTTAACTATATACATCTTATAATATACTCTATATAGTAATTATATATATATCCTATATATATACCATACTCTATATATACTATATATACCTAAGGCTTAAATATATACTATAAATGAGTGAGAATTACGGTTCTGACGATAGTAATCCCAGCGTAAATACATAAACTGTTATTACGTGTATAATTTATTTGTTATCACTACCCTACCATATAGTATACTATATAGTTATATCTCCACATATATATATATATATATATGATATACTATTATAGTATAAATATACGCTTATAGACTATAATATACCACTATATAATTATATATAATAAACTATATATATATATAATATAGTAATATATCATATATAATAATTATATATTATAATATATATAGTATATATTGTATATATATATATAGATATGTAATATATATTATACTATAGTATATAAGCGCTATGCTATATATATATAATATATAACTATATATAACTATCAGGTGATAAAACGGTATATATTATATATATATAATATAACTATATAGGTCACAACATAGAATAGATATAATATAAGTAAAATAAGATAAAATTGTAATATTAATTTAATAATAATTTACCTCTGATAATGCAGGCAAGACAACTTTATAAAAGATTCCATAAAATTCCTATTAAAAGATTTGGTTTTAAACGAAGCGATGTCTGTCCCTCACTCTCTCTCCTCCTCCTGAAACTCCTTCCTCGCGTCTCGTTCTCTCCTCTCCTTTCTCTCTCTCTCTCATCTCTCTCTCTCTCTCCTCTCTCTCTCTCCCTCCAGCAATTTGGACACATAAACATTATTCACATACATACAACTTTTACTCTAAATACGCAGATATCTCAAAGTTGTTGTTCTTCTGTAGTTCTCAGATGGTATTGTTTCCGAAACATAAATATTTTTAGGCAATATATAGTTTTCGCCATCCACCTGGCGTGATAGAAGGAACCTGGATAATAAAATGTAGTTTTATGAGTCAGACTTTCGTCTAGAAATAGTATAGCAAACTCCAGAAGTTCCTTGTAAATAATAATCAGGAGTCTAAATTTGTAGAAATTTTAAAAAAAAACTTAAATGAAATTGGCACATCTATTACAACAAGTCGTTTGTTCAACAATTCTGCTGAATTCCACCACACCTCAGCAGCTAAATTCAAAGGTTATTGCTGGTCATTGGATCTTTGAATACGCTAAAAGAGCTGCACACCGGATCGGTAGTAGGTGTAATTCCAAGGCTTTTAGCCTCAAACAGAGGCTTTCAAAGTTCAACCTCCAATAATGTGCCGACGGCAAAGGTAAAAACATACATGCAAATCAGTTTTTTTTCCAATAAATGTATCCAAGTAAAATGCACTTTTCCTTTAAAAGTGACAGTGCTAGAGCGGTGGTAATTCCACAATATAAAGGCCCCTAACTTTATTTAGTAAATCCCTCCATTCTATATGAAGAACGTTAAAAATTATTTCAGCCTGAATTTTTCCTGTGGCATTTTCAAGTTTCAGAACATTAATCAGCTGGGATTTCCATTCAAATGATACTACTAAAACTGTTAACCTTTCATACGTTTGATACTCTCTGAATTCTGAAAGAAATTTAGTGTCCCAGTGCACCACAAGGGATGGAATATTCCCTAAATGAAAATTTGTATTAATTTCGCTTAACTTTTTTTCTCTAAATTCTTTCCGCAACCTATAAAGGGAGGACCTGTTCAAAACTAGTGTACTTGTATTAACACTCAAAGCTTCAGCAGTTGCCATTATAAAATGAATTGCATTACGGTCAGTAATTTTTCCTTTGTCCAGGGCAGATAGCATTTTAATTGTAATAAAATAGATTCTTCCTTTCTTGTAGCTGGAGGATGATTGCTCAGCTGAATCGTGTGATATACCAGATCTACTTTGGAAATTCTCCTCCTCCGTGGAGTCTGACATTACTTCTGCAATCGTTGAACTTGAGTCCTCTCTGACCGAACAAACCAAACCAAGAAAAAGAAGAAAACAAAAGTAATTTTATGAGACAAATTATACATTTCTTTTCAAAATAGTTCTGAAAAGAAGTAGCTTGGATATAAAGACCATGACATTCTTAATTTTCCTTTATCTTTTTAAATAAAATTCTCTTTTATCCGTATTACACTATTACAAATTGAATGTGAAAAAATATATGATAATAAGTTCATGAAAAGTCCTTACTATTACGTGCCATTTCTTCGTGTGACCTTTTCCTGCGTACATCTAACTTATGTAAGTTTTCTTCAGTTCTCTTTTTCTCGCATGCTCAACTTCTAATCGATCTCTAGCATACAACCGGGTCTCCCTTTTGCCTTTGAGATGAAAGAAATATTTTATTTTCTATGCGTATCATATCCAAAATATTTCCATGCACAATATCAAACAAATTGCCCAGTTCATCCATCATCAAATTCAGTCGCTTTCGCGCGGTCTTTGTGGGATAAGCAATTATTATTTTTTATTTTTTTTGCAAATTCTTTCAATCTTGATAAAACTTCTCCAGTTAAAATCACAGCGATGTCCTTCACGAAGAGGAATGCGTGCAAATTTTGTAATAACACACTTAAAACTTTTATCTTACTTGGCAGTTTACTTCCTACAATCTGACTTGACATAGACCTAATCAAATATATGTTACTATCAATACGAAGGGCAGCATGACGAAGATGACGTCATTTCGCAATAAATATTACGAAAATAGCACACGCAAAGGATTGAAAATATTATGAAACTTTTCACGGAACTTCTCAACACAGACAATCAACGCTTAATTTTCACTCTGATTAAAATAAAAAGTAAAATTTATTTTGCAAATACAAACATTTTCTGAAGAATGTCTATCTCTTTAACAACATATTATCTCGAATGTGCTACACATGATCTAATATAGTATATAATATATATATATATAATATATATATATATATAATATATATATATATATATATTATATATATAAATATATTATATATACTAATATATATATATATATATATATATATATATAAAAGCCAAAAATATTTGAATATTTATAGTTCTAATAAAAATTCTTACAATTTCTACACAAAATTATAAATAAAAATGTATTAGCGAATTTAGTTTCTATAAACCTTTTCTCAATAATGTGGATTAAGAAAACATTTCCAATAGAATATTTACACGATACTAGAATTGACTTCAAAATGTTTCCTTAGTAATTGTTTCCTGGAGTGAGAACAGGGATGGCAAGAGCTTTCATTTTTCAGGGGACGCGGTAAAATTTTTGTTTTTTTTCTTTTGTTACCAAATTCCATTTTGGAAAGCGATTAGAAAATGTGTTATTAATCTTGTAGAAATAGTTTTGGGTATTACAAAAATTACTTTAAAAAAAACAAACTATATTTATATTAATTATATCACCTTATAAAAGTTTTCTAATTTCAGAAATTAAATCTCACGAACGGTTTAATCTTTGTGAAAACTAAATTTACGAACATTGAGAAGATACCGAATACGAACAATTGTATTATTGGTAATTTTTAATAATCTGAAATAGTATATAAGTTCATCATCCATACACTAGAAGAAAGTAAACTTTATAAATAAATCTATGCATTTATTTCTAGGTTCTAAATAAATCTAAGGATGAAATTATTTTCTGATGATTTCATATATTGGGGACTGCAATAAACTTCAATGGTTGTAGATTTTTTAATTTGACAAGCCTTATAGTGTTTCAATTAATATATAAAGGCGTTATTGATTCTTTATTAAAACAATTTCAAAATTCAATTTTGTTGAAGAAACGAATTATGTAAAGTTAAAATGTTTCATTTTGTTTTTAAATTATTTATAAATGTAGGTAGACTAAAACAAGAGTAAAATAAGTAAAATTTTAGTAAAAAAACAAAGCCCATAAATAAGAAAAAAATGCTCGCATTTTTTTAAAACGTTTGTCATGAAAATAAGACGATAATTATTTAATCTAAATATCTGATTGCATTTTAATTTCCTTTTCTTAATAACTGATAGACCACAAGACCTTTTCTCTTTATAACCGTATAAAAAAATCGCATAACTTTAGATGAATACATTAATTAATGAAGTTTAAAAAATAGTCCATAGGTATATTGTTTTATCATATATATATATATTTATAATAGTATATATAATATATATATATACATATATATATTTATATAATAATAATATATATATATATAATATATATAATATATAAATATATATATATATAATATATATTACCATATAATATATATATATATATATATATATATATATATACATATTATATATATAAGTTATATATAATTATTATTATTATATATATATATAATATATATATAATATATATATATTATACTATGTCCCCTGCTCCTGTCCCGATTTTGCCAGGACAGTCCTTTTTTTTGAAACCCTTGTCCCGATGTAGAAGAGAGAGTCTAAATTTCGTTCCGATTTTATGATACCTGGATTACCTTGCAGAAAAATGCCAGCTGGATGAAATACAAAACCCAGTTTTATGCTTGAACTTAATGCACCAATTCACAGTTATAAAACTGCTTTATACGATGAGTTCGCCTATGTTAAAATATTGGAACCAAGAAGTTTTGTCACCTGGAATCAATTGAGGAATGCCTCCAGGTCGAATGTTGGGTTTGCAATTTTAACGTTATTTTAATTGAGAAATATATACTTATTCTACTATATCTTAAACTGTGAAATTCTTCTTTGCTATGCCCGAAAACAAATTGCCGCTTACGGAAAGAGTGTTTCCTTTAATTAATGAACAGCTTGTGGATTAGTGATAAAACACAACTCTCTGTAAATACTTTGAAGACACTTTTAATTACCAAAATAAACTATGATAATACCTGTTGTGATTTTTATAAAATGATCTTTGGAGAAGCAGAACTAATATGGAAAATTCATTCTTCCGAAAAATACAAAAAAAGCACCACCAATGAAGAGCCAAACTAAATGTAAGTATAGTATATTATATATATATATATATATATATATATATTATATATTAATATATATAATATATATAATAATATATATATATATATATTATACTTAATATAATAATATAATAATATATGAAATGGTTTAACCAAACATTTTGAGGTCATTATTGATTTATCGTTAGTTTTAATAAAAAAAAAAAAAAAAAAAAAAAAAAAAATTGGTTGTTGTGATAGCCGAATTTTCCTAAAAAGGTGACTTGATATTTTTGGAATAGATAATTTGGGAAGATGGAAATAATGTTAGTTGTCTTCTTATACTAAAAATATAATATGGAACTATCCAATTCTGTAAATGTAATATAGAAGATATTAATTTATATTATAGATTAGCTAAACTTAAAGTTTCCTGCGTGCTGAAACCATCAGTAAACAGGCATACAATGTGTCCAGACGAAGGAGTACGCAGAGCCGAAAGATCTTGAAAGAAGTTAGGTAATCTTTCATCCAATGCTATGAAAGCGTCATCCATACCTCCAGTACTCGAACGAGATTTTGCTTAATTATGATTTCCAGGTCCAAACCACGATGGTAGAATCTTGCCGAACAATTTCCCTCGTTAACAGAAATATAAAACGTTCAAAAATGATACTTAAAGAGAAAGGTTAAGCCAAATATGATGAATGATAAACTTTACACCCTTATGAAGAAAGTGAAAGATTGATGTAACAATCTTACGTAGTTTAAAGAAAAATAAACAGTTTGCATATACTTCGTTTTAGTAACAGAATGAAAACATAATCTACTATTATGAAACCTTAATTGTTAAAGTTATGATATATGCAGTTGAAAAACACACCTCAAATTATACACCTTCGAAAATATACACCAATTAATTAACAATATAACTTTATCGATACTTTTTTTTTGAGTTATTCTTAAATTCTAAGCAAATAGTTACAAACATACACCAGCGTAATAAAAGTTATAAACCTGATTAGAAAAATTTTAAGGTAAACACTGTGCCAATATTTCGGCAAGTAAATATTTGCTCTACAGCAAAAATAGAGGTTTTAAGAAACTTAGATTTTAAGCAGATTATTAGAATCATTCGCAAGGACGACAAATAAAGAAATTATAATTGTTGAAATAGCAAACCTCAGCGATATGACAAATGGCTGAGCCTCCGTCCTAATGATAACAAAGCTAACTTGATGAGCTTTAGCTTTTATTTTTTTAGTTTGTTTACAAATATTATATTTAGTATATGGATAGTTAATTATATATCTATTATAGTAATTACTATACTATATATATAATATTATATATGTATACTTGAGTTTATGCACTACGATATTATTATATATATATATAATTTATAGTATTATATATTAAATAGTAGCTATATAGTATATATATATGTCATATATTATATTTGGGCTTTTACTATATAATATTTATTATATATATAATATCATATAGTTATATATATTAGAGTTGTCATACCTATATAAGTTAGGTATAATATATATGTAGTATTATATAAATGATATATGATATTTATAATATAAAGATTATAATGTAGATTGAGACCTATAAATAGGAAAGAGAGATAGTATCTGATATTGTAAAGAAATTGTATCATATATATATATGATATATATATCTCCCATTTATAATATATTATAATAATATATATTATGTTATATAATATATTACATATTATATACTAGAAGAGACGAGAGAGAGAGAGGTAGAGAGAGATGTAAAGGGATTCACCCCTCCTAACATTTCCTTAAAGATAATATAATTAAAGCATTTTTAAAATGAATTATTTTTATTCGCAAAGGTGAACCCACATACATGGCCCAAGTACTCCTTAAGGTACTTGTTCTTTCTCGTTTCCCTTCATGATGTGGCGACATATTGAAACTAATCATATCAAGAGACTGCTTTAACTACCTTATACCAATAAATTGGAAGCTTTAGGTGGTGTCAGAGGTAGGTGTGTCTAGCTCGTTTCAATTTTAAAGAGAAAGTTCAAAATCAATGCTACTGGATTTTGCAATATTTATTCCTTGGTGCCCAAATGTCCCTTTAGGAACATAACGTGTTCTCCCGCACTCAGAGGGCGTATGCCAAAGACTCTTGCGTATGAATCCCATCAAAGGAATTGAGCTACAGAGACCGATTCATTGAGTCCAGTTCCAACTTAGAAATTTTTATCCTATTACAAATCATGTCGGTTGGCTTAAAATGATAAAACCAAAATACTAAGATGGATTAAGTTTTATAATTACTTGAACAGTCACCATATGGATAACAGAATTGCTTCTTTTGATCGGCCGACTCATTATTCATATCAAAGGAACTAAGATCTATACATATTTAGAATGTTTGTGATTAAGTCAGGCCTCCGTAAGATTTGCTTTATCAATATATATTATGTTATCTATTAATATATTATTACTTAGTTGTGGAGTCATTATTATCTTTATTAGATTGCGTATCATTTCTATATGTTTTTAGTTTCTGAGTGGATTTTATTATTTCATGCTTTATTAATTTATTGTTTCTGCATGGCGATGTATGTTTTTTATTGATGTTTGCTTCATATGTGATGTTCTGGTGTTTATTATCGGGTTTCATTGGTTTGGCGTGTGGGAGTATGTAGTGCTTTGTATTGCTAAGACGCTTGTTTTGCCGGGATTTTATGAGTTATTTATCTTATTGTTTGGGCGTAGTTCGCTGTTGGGTGTTTATTGTGAGTTTTATGGGAGTGATTTTTTAGGTTTTTTTGTTATGATTATATTTAGTGGTAAAAGGATGAGTTGTTATTTTTGTTAGTGGATATTATCTTTTAATATTATGAGATAGTGTATAAAATAATATTTGTCAATTTTTATGGATGTAGTTTTCGATCAGCCTGCGATTGCTTTTTATTTGTTAACCTTGAAAATGAGGAAATTTCTGCCGAAACCGCGGGTGCTGTTCGTGTGATGTTGGTGGCATATATTAGCTAATCATTATCGATAGTGTTCTAACTTAGTGATGTGTTACTGGTACATTAGAGATTGGAGGTTTGCGTCGTATTCAGTATGGATTGAGGCTATACTTGGTATATGGGTATGTATTAATGATGATAGGGATTCTATTATATCTGCGTTTAGTCGAGTATGGTTTAGTTATGAGTATAAGTTACTATTGTTTGCTATAGTATAGTATATTGACGGTGACCATTCATTCTTCTGTTTACGTATTGTCGTTTATGAATTTGATATATGATAGTATAGGTACTTCTTGAATGACGTTATAGTATTGTACTATAACTTGTTTATGGCTTTATAATTGAGTTGAGCTGTGTTTCTTGTATATAGTTATTACTGATTCGTAAAGTGATATCGTGTTAATAAGTTACGTAGGTAATAACTGAAGTAGATACGGTGGTGGTATTTAGTGTTGTGTTGATAAGTGGTATATAAGGTATAGTTCTAGTGAGTTCGAGTATTTATAGTCCGTTGGTGCTTATGTAGGTTAGTATATTATTATTATGTATTGTTAGTGAATAGAGTAATTACTGTATTAGTGAGTGAGTATAGTAATAGATTATGATATCGTGTTATATAAGTAGGTGATTAGCTATATATATAAGTAGGTGAGTATTCTGTAAGTATATGTTATTGATGGGGTATCGGTGTAATTGTATTGCATAGTATTCGTAGCGTATATCTTATTGGCTGTTCATAGAGTGAGCTAGTAGTATAGTTTGTTGACTAGTTTAGTATTATTATTACGATATATTTTTTAGACTTCGTCGTGTAGTATACGAGTTAGTGGTTAGTATTGGTATTGAAGATATCTCGTGCAGGTAGAGATATACGTTGTAGACCATATATTTATGGCTGATTGAAGTAGATGCTATATATGATTTTAGTTCTACTTTATCGGGTTGAATGCAGTAGTTTGTTGTTGTATTGATATCTCTGGGTGCACGGTGCGGTGTTATGTTAAGGTATTGGATATTACTATTATTATACCTATGCTATTAATCTACTGTCATGGGGTATGGTCTGCGTCGTGCGTCTGCTGACGCGTGGTGCCTTATGCGTTCACGGTCTTACCTGAGGCTATTGGTTCGTTAGTCGGTTAACGGTGTACTACTAGTCTGTTGCAGGTCGTTATTAGGAATTAGGTTTGGAATTTTAGTATCGCGTATTTTGTAGTTTGCGCTTAGTGAGGTTGAGTAGTGAAGAGTATATAATGTATATCTGTGAGCTTATTACTTATATTGAGGTTCAGTATGCATAAGGATCTCTATGGCTATATGCGCACGTCTGTGTGGAATCTTCACGGTTAGTGATATGCTGTGATATTTCGATTTATGATATGACCTTTAACTTGGTGATATCATGTATATTACTGTTGATTCATGGATTTCTGGAATTTGGCTCATAGTTATGATATATATTCTCGCAGTGAGTATTATATGACTACTATGACTTATGAGTTGGTGTCGGATGGTTCAAGGGTTAGTTCTCGGCCGCGGACAGGTATATATTGCGTAGTTATTATATATAGTAGTAGGCTTGTTATACTATAGCCTCGGTTAGGTAATAATGGTTATATACTATATAAGAGTGATTTGTATTATATAGTTATGGGGCTGGTATATCTATTATGGTGATAGGTAGTATGTACGTTTGGGGCTGTGAGCTGGGCTAACTTTTATTCCAGGTTTTGTTGGATAATTTGATACTCGTTTGTGTTTTATATAGTTTGAGCTTGGTTTGTGTATATATATAGTGGGCTTCGTTTTGTATTCCGATACTGTATATATACCTATATGCGTATAATAAGCTATAAATATACGATCACGCGTATTAGTAATCATATATGGTAAGTATACTATATAATATAGTATATATATAATATAATAGTATATATATATAATAGTAATGTAATATTATATATTATATATATATCAGCTATATATTAAGTATACATCTATATTATAAATGCAGTGAAAAAGAATTGGGAGATGAACAATGTGAGAAGTGTATGACAAAACGTACTAACAGTATGATAGTATATATTATAATAGTATATGTAATCAGAAGTTAGTATTGTAGTAATATTATAGTAGTAATAATAATATATATATATACTAATATATATTAAGTATGCATATTTGTGTATTATGTATAAATATATATATATATATATATATTATGTAGTGTTTCCGTATATATATACTATATATATATATATATATATATATATACTATATATTATATATAGTATATATATATACCGTATATATATATGTATATAGTGTATTATATATATTATTATACTATTATTATATATATAATACTATAGTATATATATATATATATAATATAGTAATTTTAATATAGTAATATATTATATATATACTATAATATAATATATATATATATTATATATGTTATATATATTAAGTATTATATATAATATATATATAATATTAGGCTATATATTATATAGAAGAAGTAATATATATAGTATATTACTATATATATATATAGTATAATAGTAGTATTAAATATAGATATAATCTTATATATATATAATATATTATATATATTATAATAGCTATATAATACATAAAATCTTGCGATTTATATATGTACTACATATATATATAATATATATATATATTATATATCTAGTATATATAATATACTATTGCTATATATGATATATCATTATATATATAGTATATATATATGATAATATAGTTTATATAGAATATATAGTAAGTATAATATAGTACGTATAATATATATACTATATGTATATATATAATATATATACATAATATACGTATGTATATATTAGTAGTATATATATGATACTAGCAACAATATAGTAATATATATAATATATATATATATACAATATATATGTATATAGTAATATTTTATGTATTTATTTTAAATATATATATATAGTATAAGTGTATATATATAATATATAGATAGTTCATATATATGAATTATATATATATATATATCTATATATATATATTATATTTATATATATATATATATATATATATATAATATATATATATTATATAATATATAATATATATATATATATATATATATATATATAATACAGTATAATTATATATATTATATACTATATATTAATATATATATATATATATATCACTATATATATATATCAGTATAGTATATATATATATATACTCATATATATATATATATATATATATATATATATATATATATATTATATATATATATTATTTATATAATATTTCCACTACACGGGAGCATAGCCTTATTGGGGGAGGAGAACTTCCCTCTGTAATTGATACCTAACATCCGGACGAGAATTCCAAAACTGGCACAATATATTAAAGGTGGAGCGGTTATCACATTCGCCGAGGTCCGCGTCATTTTAAGTAACTGCAACCGCAATTGCATCCGCGGATACTGACGTTGATTTCATTGCAGATTTCATTGCGGATGTCATGAATCGTCCATAACAAATAAGGTAAAGAGTTTATTTAAAATCAAAATATACAACCTAACAATTTTTAAGTTTAATAATAATAATAATAATAATAATAATAATAATAATAATAATAATAATAATAATAATAATAATAATAATAATAATAATAATAATAATAATAATAATAAAATAATAATAATAATAATAAATAATATAATAATGAATAATTTAATTATTATAATAATAATAATAATAATAATAATAATAATAATAATAATAATAATAATAATAATAATAATAATAATAATAATAATAATAATAGCGTATAAAAAATAAAAATTAATAATAAAATTTAATTAAAAAAATATATACTTCACCAGATGCCCCTTGTTCCCTGGAACGAGGGATGGGTGCTCAAAAATGCACCCAAAATCCCAGACATGCGTGAACAATGAACAATGAACATTCTTAATTATGTCATAAATAAGTGATAGCTGGAACCAAACACCGTTCCACGAACGTATGTTTTTCAAATTCTTTCCTCTCCAAAAACAGGGGTATATATATATATATATATATATATATATATATATATATATATATATTATATCTACACTAAAAGACATATGATATATATATATATATATTTAAATATATATATATAATATATATATATATATATATATATATATATATATATATATATATATATATATATATATATATATATATATATTATATATATATATATCTCTGTATCCTATATATATATATATATATATATAGTACTAATATATATATATTATATATTATATATATATATATATTATAATATATATATTCATTATATATATAGTATATATATAATTATATATTACTATTAAAAATATAACAACATTATATATATTATATATATATATATAAAATTATTTACATATATATAAATATCCGTTAGTACTATATAATATATATAATATATATATAATTATATATATACTATATATTAATATAATATATCGATATATATATATATATATATATATATATATATATATATATATATATTGCTAATACTCCAACTGAAGAGGCCAATCTCTTTGGCCTCCTATATTTCTCTTAACTCAACCCTGGACAATTCTGGCATTCCTCTTCTTTATCCTTCTCCTTTCAGGAGTCCAATGCCTTTGCTTGTGATTATATTTGATAGACTCCTGAAATCTATGAAGGTTAGGAAGGCGGGTGGCCCGGATGGCATTCCTCCCCGAGTTTGAGGGAGTGTGCTTCTGTGCTGTGCCTGCTCTTCGTTCAACTATATTCTCTGTGCCTCAATACTAGAACTTTCCCTCAGTGTTGGAAGCATGCCTATGTCCAACCTATCCCAAAAAAAGGTAGCCGCTTTGATCCTTCTAACTATCTCCCTATATCTCTCACTTTTATTCTATATAAGTTCTTTTGAAACCCTTCTCAACTCTCACTTCTTAGATCATCTGGAATCTCATTCCCTTCTTTCCAATCGCAAGTACGGTTTTCGACGCTCGAGGTCTACTGGCGATATACTTTCCTATCTAACCGATTTATGCTTTTCCGCCCATAGGAACTACGGGGAGACTTGCGTGGTGGCGCTTGACATACCCAAAGCACATGACCGGGTAACACACGCGTCATTCTTCTCCAAGCTCCCCTCCTTTGGGTTTCCTCCTTCCCTTTGCATACATATGTCGAGTTTTCTTTCAAATCGCTCAATATTGGCTGTTGTTGATGGGGCGACTTCGTCTTTTTATGTCAATAGTGGTGTTCCTCAGGGTTCAGTCTTATCTCCTACTTTATTCATACTTTTTATTAATGATCTCACCTGCACAACCAGCTCTATTCACTCATATGCCAATAACTCGACCTTTCATTCGTCAACTCATTTCAATTCTGCTCCATCTTTTACTTCTAGAATTGCCTCTCGTCTTAACTTTCAAATTCTATTTTTTCTGATCTTTATAGAATTTCACGGTGGTGTCGTAAAAATCTTCTGAAATTCAGTTTTTTAAAAACCCAACTTCTTCAAATCTAGCTCTCTAAGACAGTTTCTAATTTTCGTCTCTTCTTCGACGGTTCTCTCGTATCTACTGTTGAAAATATAAACGTCCTTGGCCTTAACATAATTGAAAAAAAATGTCTTGGAAATCTCTTATCACAACGGTTGCCAAAGCGGTTTCAAAGAAACTGGGAATTCTGCTTAGACTTTGGGACTTTTTTTCCTCTTCTCAGTTTACTCAGGTATTACAAGGGTCTTTCATCCGCATTTGGTTGTATGAAGTACTGCCTCTCATATTTGGGTGTTCTCTGGTTTCAACCTGACTTTTGCATAAGGTTGAGTCAAACGTCAAAAGGCTTATTAACTGTTCTGTCCTTTCCAGTTCACTCGGTCATCTATCTTTGCGGCGCGATGTTGGTGCTTTATCTCTTTTCTATAGGTACCGCAGCGGCAAATTCTCGAAGGAACTTAAAACTCGCGTACCACCACCTTTACGACGACCTCGTAGCACCAAGGGGTGGTCGTGGCTGGCACTTTGTTTTTGTGTCGATATTGTAAATCCAGCTAGTTTGCGCTGCGGTGCTTCCTCTTCTTTCCTGCCACACTCATGTTTCTGTGCATCTCTTCCAGCTTTTTGTGTTTCCTGCAAATTTAATCTGCCCACACTTTAATAGCCTGCGTCTGGTTTTCTCATCAGTTTGTAATTACGTTAGATTGGTGAGCTTATGTTATGACGTAACACACCCCTGTCTCCTCCCCTCGAATACGCTCTGCCCTTGGGATCCATATACCAGAAGAATAAAGTCATATAAATTATATATATATATATATCTATATATAATTCATCTATATTATATATATATATATATATATAAGTTATATATTAGTATTAATATATATATACTAGTATAGTATATATATATATAGGTGAATGTAAAGTTAACGAAAATATCAACCCGAAGCGAGCAGCACCCTCTGTACGATAAGGTTGCGTGCGTACGGGAAACGGGAGAGAGAGAGATGCGAGACAAAATTATAAACATTAACTTTTATATATATATATATTATATATATATATATATATATATATATATATACATATATATATATAATATAGTATATATATATACTATATATATAGGATATATATATAGTATATACGCAGGAGTGGTATGACTATTATATAGTAGCAAAAAACTCAATATTAACATTTTAGAGGCTTAGGATTTAGGGATAGGTTAGGGATTAGGTTTTTAGGTGTGGTTAGGGTTAGGTGTTTAGGGCGTAGGGGTGGGTGGAGAGTGCGCTATGATCTGATGTATCCTAACCTAACCTAATTTGTGGAATGATATACTATATATATATATATATGCTATATATTATAAATATATATTATTAGGTATATATATATATATATTAGTATATTATATTATATATATAATATGTATCATATATTAATTTTCATTTTCCTGATATTTTATAAATAATACTTTATTTATTTTTTTTCAATTAATAACTTTTTATTTATTTTTTTATACTTAAAATTAAACAATCTATCAGAAAGAGCAATTGATTGTACCATACACATTTTTTCTTTTAACAAGAATATGACCTATTTTCATATATCTCCATCTAGAGTACCATTTTGTATTTTAAACATAAATAGCAAAACATCCCTAACGCGTTGTAAAGTTCCCAATTAAATCACTAACCCGGTATAGTTACTGATGCGTTTTAATAGACAATATTCAGTCGATCTAGCATCACTGCCAGAGCGTAACGAATATCATATACTTTAATTAATAATTATTAATTAATTCAAATTTTTATAACTTGAAAAGACGATTTTATATTTAATACATAAAAAGCTACATTTTTGTTTAAATAAACTTCTCTTAAAACTATCTTAATTTCTTTCATAAATTTTTCTTTTATTCTTACCAATTCTCCCCATATATATGATATGATATTATATATATATATATATATATATATATAATATATAGATATTATTTATTTATAATGTAATAAGATAATAAAAAGATTTATTATTTTTTTTTTATTATTAATTAAGATTTAATTATTAATATTTAATTTTTATATTAGTAGAATGTAGAAAGTATATCTATAGAAGAACATTCAAATAAATAATCAATGTTTAAATATGTGTTTTATTATGAGACCTATTTTAGTATAGTTATTAAAATTTACAGAGAGAAAAAAAATAATTCTTTAAATTAAAAGCTTTCACTAGTTTAAGTTTAATTTTAATATTGTTTATGTTTTTTAGTTAACCTCTTTTAGAAAAATGTTTTTCAAGACGGAAGGTTTCTTTATAGTCTACAATATTTGGAAGAGGAAATGCGAAAGATATAGAATCAAATATTCAGAAGATAATTAAATATCTTTATGATCTTTTCGGTAAATAAGACATTAAAAATAATTTTAAGACAATTTTTTTTTATCTTTATTGGTTTTGGTTTTTTAAATTTAAATTTGGAAAATATACTTAGTTAACGAGATTTTAAAATATATATATATATATTATGATAATATATATATATATATTATATACTATATAGTTTATATATATTATATATTATATATATTACTATATATATATATTATTATATAATATATATTATATATATAATATATTACTATAGTATATATATTTATATTAATATATATAATATATTAAATATAGTAATATATATATATAGTTACCTAGATTATAGTATAGAATATAATATAAGTATATAAGTATGATATACTAACATATATATATTTACGCGAAATCAATACTTTACGTTAGAGATAATTTGTATCGTGATATAATAAATATTCTAGATAAAATGTATTTCATAATTATATATATACTATATACTATATATATATTATATAATACTATATAGTATAGTATATATATATAGTATATATATATTGTATGTAGGCAGGGGGGGGGGGCACTTGCCCTTACTTAAAATGCTTGGCGCGAAATAAAAAACTGAACTTTAGATGTTTGCCAGACGACGTTTTTAAGGGTTTATTAGTAGAAAAAACTGTAAAAAAAAGATAGCATCAATCGATAAGATACTGAGGAGTTAATTAATAATTTGCAACAACATATCTTATAAACATACATTAATTTTTATAGAATTTTAATGTTTTTAAGGTTTTCATATGGGCTTGAAGTCAACTAGCTATGAGCTTTGTTATTCAGCCTAGCTTCTTTATGAACTGTCTAAAATTATACACATAAGAACTTTCAGTCTGTCGATAGCATTTGGCGGGCGCCATAAGCTGCAAAATATATATATTATATAATATCTATATTATTATATATATATAGCTATAGATATATATATATATATAGTATTAATATATATATATATATATATGTATATATATTGATATATATATATTATAAATATATATATTGAAGTATCTATATATATATAGTATATTAATATATATTATAATATATATATAAATGATATATATATACTATATATATATTATATATTATATGTACATATATATATATATAATATATATACCATATATATATTATATATATATATATAATATATATATTATTCTATATATATTTATATATATATATATATATATATAAATATATATTATATATATAATATATATATATATATATATAGTATATATATATATACTATATATATATATATATCACTATATAATAATATATATATATTTTATATCATATACTATATATATATACTATATATATATAGCATATATATATATATATATATAGTATATATATATATATATATATATATATATATATATATATTAAGTATAATATATATATACGTATAGTATATATTATGATATATATAATATATGTAGACAGTATTCTCCGCTGGAACTCTCAGTCTGTCGATAGCATTTGGCGGCGCTGGAGTAACGCTGCCTATCAATATATATATATATATAATACTGAATCTATATAATAAATATATAGTATATTTATAAGAGTATATTACTATATATATATATATATATACTATAATATATTATATAACTATATATATATTATATATAATATATATATATATACATATAGAGTAATTATATATTATATATATATTATATATACTGATATACTATATATATATATTATATATATATATATATACTATATAAATATGATAGTTTTAGTATATAGTATATAGTACGTATATATAATATATTATATATATATATCTTGATATATATAATGATTATATATAATTATTATATATATATTATTTATACTATATAATATATAATAAATATTATATATATATAGTGGGATATTATATAATCACGTCAAATATATCACAACCTTGAAATGAAATCCTGCCTACGCATGTGATATATATATTATATAATATATATATATATAGTATGTATATATATATACTATACCTATAGTATATATTATATATATATATGTATATATAGATATAATGATATATATATGAAAGATCTGTATAACCAAAGAGAATATAAAATCGAATAGGAACAGCCCTACAATTTCTAAACTACGTTACACTTAAACGACTTAACAGACTATAAAAATGGGACAGAAATTCTATATTATTATAGAATTTCTGTCCCATTTTATTGTCTTAATGTTTTTAAGTGTAACGTAGTTTTATAATTTAATGGTTTTTTTCTATGATTTATTTATATATATCATATATATATATATAATATAATAGAATATAATATATTATCGTGATCTATATATATATACTATATAGTAACATAATACCAGTATATATAATTAATGTAGGTAATATTATAGTGATATGGTTCTCCGTAGTCTATATTACCTATAGGTATAATATTATGTAGTGAGAGTGAGTGAGTTGTTTATAGTAGTTTAGCGTTCGAGTGATATTAATATATATCATATATATTATATATATTATATATATATATATATATATATATATATATATATATATAATATATATACTATTTATATATATATATATTATAATTATATATATATATATATATATATATATATATATTATAACTATATATATATTATTATAGTAATGATAGTATATATATATATATAATAAGTTATCTAATATATAAAAACTCACAGGAAGGGCTTTTCGCCCTGCCAGTTGGTCCAGCATCTTCTTCTTCTGGCCCGAAACCTTTTAACCCTAGAGCACTCTAGACATAATCCCTTTACATCGGCCAGCGTTTCGGACGCCAGTTCCTGCAGTTAAAACACTCTCAGGTAGGGTTTTATCCCTCCCTTTCAAGTAGAACTAGCATCTTCTTCCCTTTTAGACCTCAAAACTCGTTCTCCCAGAGCTCTCCAGAAGATCCTGCTTCTAGGAGCCATAAAATTCCAACTGCTGGTCCGATCGGAGGTAATAAAAGAGCAAAAGGGAAAGGACCGGGTTGCTAGCCCCGGTCGCCTATGACCATGCCGAAAGAAATCTTCATAATCTGACTGCGCCAGTAATATCCAATCCCATATCTGCCGGTGATGCAGTAAAATCACTATATATATATTATATAGTATATATATAATATATATAGATATATATATAGTATAATATAGTTATATATATGATATTATTATATATTATTAATATATATATATATATATATATATATATATTATAGAATATATATTATATCGATGTATAATATATATATATAGTATATATAGTATATATATATATATACGGGTATATATATATATATTATGTATAATTATATATAATATATATATATGATATATATTATATATAATATATATATATAATAGTATATAATATAATATATATATATCTAGTATATGATATACTATATATATATATGTAATAGTATTAATATAATATATAGTAATGTATATAATACTATATAGTAGTTTATATATCATGATTATAATATAGTATATATATATAGTAATTAATATATATATATATACTAGGTATATTGTATAAATTTATATATATATATTATATATATATATATAATTAATATAATTTATATTATATATATATATATATATCATATTAATAATATATTATATATATATTATATATATATATATAATATATATATAGCGGTATATATATATTACTATAATTATATATATATATATATATGATACTAATATATAGATATAGTATAGTAGTATATTATATATTAGTATAATATATATATAATATATATACTTCGAAATCGAAAATGGTGATTTTTGACTATTTGCGGATGCGGATGTGGATCTTAAAGAAGAATGAGGATGCGGATTGCGTATACTTAAGTTAGATGAGGATGCGACGTGGATTCGACGGATGTTTAGCAGTCCTGACAGTTTGAATGTAAAATTTATTAATATATATATATTATATATATATATTAGTATATATATATATATATATATATATTATATATATATCATATTAATATATTATATATATATATACTGATATATATATATATATACATATATTATAATAATAAATTAAAGTATATATATATATAGTATTATAATTCCTCCCCCTGTGTTTTGAGGGGAGTGTGCTTCTGAGCTGGCGCCTGCCCTCTCGGGGTTCAAAACATCTATTTCTATGATATTAGTTAAACTAATCTACGTTCTTCCTCAGTGCTGGAAGCGCGCATATGGTTCAACCGATCCCGAAAAAGGAAGCTGCTCTGATTTTTTAAACTATCGCCCTATAGCTCTCACTTGTATTCTATGTCTTAAAATTTGAAACTCCTTCTTAACGTCGTCATTTGCTGGACTTCATACTGAGTCTGATTCCCTTCCTTAGATCATCAGATATGGGCTTTCGGTCGCTCGAGGTGCAAGCTGGTGACGATACTTTGCTATCTAAACTGATTTATGGTCTTCTTGCCTTTAGGGACCATGGGAGTCTTTGCGTGGCTGGGGGCGGCTGTGACATATCAAAAAAGGGGCTTTTTGACTGGGTTGGGCTCGCGTCACTATTTCTCTAAGCTCCTTCCTTATGGGGTCTCCTTCTCTTCCGCTTGCCTCTTGTCTAGTTTTATCTCACGATCGCTCTATACCTCAGCTGACTCGTTAGATGGAGCGTACCCTTCCTCTTTCCGTTTAATTGTGGGGGTTCCGCACGGTCAGGTTTTTAATCTCCAACTTTATTCCTAACTTTTTCATCAGCTGTACTTCCAACTCTGTCCACTCTTATGCCCGACGACTCAAACTCTCCACTCTTCTAATCACTTCAAATCTGCTCCCACCACTTTTGCTTCTAGAGTGACCTCTCGTCTTCAGCTTTCCGATTCTATTTTTGTCGGATCTGGATGGGATTTCCCGTGGGGTCACCGCAACCTGTAAAATTCAACTCTTATAAAACTCCACTTCTCCACATCTCCCTCTCAAAAACACATCCAACTTTCTATTTCCTTCGACGGCTCTCTAACGCCTCTCCTGTGAATAACATAAACATTCTGGTTCCTAACATAAACAATAAATTGTCTTGGAAAACCTCATATTTCAATGGTTGCTAATGAGCAGCCTCAAAGAAAACTGGGAGTTCTGTTCGAGGTTGCGCGGGAAATTTTTTTCCTCTTCAAAACAGCTACTCCAGTTATAAAAGTGCCTTTATCCGCCTTTGTATGGAATACTGGTTTCTCATCGATTAACATTTTGGGGGTGGGGGCTCCCGGCTACACCTTTTTCTATTGTTGAATAGGTGTTTGAAGTCTAAGCTATAGAGACTAATAAACTGTTTCCCCTACTTTCTTCTACCGTCGTCATTGACCCTCGTTCTCTTTGCGATGATTTGTCGTAGGTGTTTCATCTTCTTTCTATAGGTATTACAAACGTGTATGAATGCCGGCGGGCAGTTGGACCGCTTGCAATTACAACCTCCATTGGCGGGGGTCGCCCCTCGCAATACAAGGGGTGAAATGCTCTCGCATGAATTTTTGCGTGAGTATTGAGAACCCAAGACTTGTTCACTGTGGTGCCTCTTTCTTCCCAGCCTACATCTGTTCTGTGGAACTTCCTTGCCTTTCTTCTGTGTTTTTCCAATTATAGTGGTTTTTAAAAAATTCCTCTCTCTTAAAGCCGACACTGTCTGCCCTCACCAGAGAGATTTGCCTTAGGCTGGGGGATAGGTTAGAAATATTTTCCCTGTTTTATTTTCCGACCCCCTCCCTTGAAAATTGCTCGACCAGTGAGTAATGGTTACAGCTGTAATAGTATTATATAGTGGTAGTATGAGTATAATAATGAGATATATATATGATAATAATATATTATATATATTATTATATATAGGTATCATATTATTATATATATATATATATATATATATATATATATATTATACCTAACTTAATAAACCATGTATATTATATATATATGGGCGTAGGGCTAGGGGGGCGGGGCGACTTTGCCCCCCCCGTGTCACCGTCTAAAATCTTGGCGAAAAATGAAAAGAATCTGAACCTATGAGATGTTTGCGCAGACCGGGGAGCACGTTTTAAAGGTGGGTTATTAGTAGAAAACTGAAAAAAAAGATCAGCCATCAAATGTCGATAGATATCTTGAAGGAGAAGTTACTTATTTTCTAACGTATTATAAATGTACATTTTTTTATAAAATATGTTCTTTAAGGCTTCACGTTTTTTTGTCCTAGCAATTTAATCAGATCTGTTTTGGGCTGTGTATTTTCAGCTAGATTCTCTCAGACAGTATTCTCCGTTGGAACTCTACAGTATGTCGATAGCATTTGGCGCTGCCAAAGTATAATATATATAATAGTATATATATATATAGTAGTATATAATAATATATATATATATATATATCATATAATATATATATAAATCCGTAATATAATATAAAGTATAAATATAGATATAATATATATATATCATTTATTTTTATTTGGCATACACCACGGTTTTATTGTATGTAGGATGTTGATTTTCCATCTGGTTGCCAACCTTTGCCCCCCTAAAATGAAAATCCTGCCTTACGCCCATGTAATATATATTGTAATTATACTATATATATATATATATATATATACGTATATATATATATATATATAGTATATATATAGTATATAGTATATACTTATATATATATATATATATATATATATCACTTATATTTAATATATATATATATATACTACAGTATAAATATACTATTTTAAAATGAGAAGGGTTGTATACAGACATGTCTCAATTGCTGTAGGCTATTTATACCTAAGACGTAATTTTGATATATAGTATATATATAGTATATATATAATATATATATATTATATATATATAGTAATACAGAAATCGAAATTAGAAATTACAATTATTCCCATAAACTCCCATGATAAAAGTAGTCAAAGATGTATATTGGACGCCAGTGGGAAAATATTGAATAGCGTGGGAATTTTTTAATTAGCGTAAAAAGGGTCGCTAATTACCGTAAAAAGGGTCGCTCTACAGATGCAGAAATTCTGCAACGGCAGTTTTTTTTTTTCTCGAAACAATAAAAAATAAATAAATAAATAAATAAATTAATAGGAAAAAAATAAATAGAAAATAAATAAATAAATAAATAAATAAATAAATAAGTAAATTAAATAATTAAATAAATAAAAAAAATAAATAGTAAATGTTTAATTACCGAATATTATTATTTTTTTTGGTCGTGCATATTCAAGCACCGGTTGCGTTATCACTCTGCGAGCCGCACCGCCCGCACCCGCACCGCACCGCGCCTCACTATAGTAACGGATAGAGTTTGCTACATGGTATCTCTCTCTCAAACTTGACAACCCCATAGGAGGTGACGTAACCTCGTCGTAGACGAGGTTACGTGGCCATGCATCCCTTAGGGGGGGGGTGCTGGCCCCCAAACCTGAGATATTGACGTGGAAGGCTGAAACTTGGCATACAAGCTTATAAGGTAATAATATTATTATTATTATTAATTATGTTTTATTATTATTATTATTATTATTATTTATATTATTATTATTATTATTCATTTTTATTTTTCAATAAAATTATTATTATTATTATTATTATGATTAATTTAGAATATCACTATTGTTAATTAGTAACATTTTTTAGGCTTTTTATCTATTTATTTGTATGCCGCACTCACAGCGACCAACCAACGCCACCTGGTAAAGGAATAGAGTTTAACAGCAAATGGTCTTCTTCGTCTCAAACTTACACCCTCCATAAGAGTTCAGGCGGGGTCACGTAATCCCCAGTCGTAAACCGAAGGTTACGTGTCCCTATGCGCAGCGCTCCCTCGTAGGGAAGGAGGGGTGCTTAGCCCCGCTAACCTGTGGATATTGATGTTAGTTACGCGAATGAAATTTGGTAACTAGGCGCAGACGCTTTCTTTAGGATTGTAATATCGATACAGGAAAAGGGAAAGAGACACTAACGCCCTCATGGTTTGGGGCTGAGCCCCCAAAACTTTGGATATTGAACATAGAAGGTTGAAATTTGGTATACACCTTTCTTAGGATGTAACATCGAAACAGAAGGGGTAAGTTGACACTACGCCCTCATAGTGTTGGGGCTTGAGCCCAAAAAATTTGGACAGTTGACAAAAGAAGGTTGAAATTTGGTATACAAACATTTTTCTTATAAGGTGGCCCATGTACAACAGTGGTTATGTGACGCTGACGCTATGCCCATTGAGGAATGGGGCTGTACCCAATACCTTGGAAGCTTGACACAGAATTAGGATGAAAAGCTCGGTAAATGCACGCTTGTCTTGTAAGGCGCTCAAACTTGTCACGACACGAATGTTACATATTGCTATTCGGACGCGTTCACAGTGTCAAGGGAGGCTGAAGCGCTGGTTTTGTTGGTCCGCAAAACACAATTGTAAAAATTGACGCTTGAGAAGGATGAAATTTGGAAGTTGCATAGAGGAACAGAAGAAGAAGGGTAAATAGGACTGGAGAAGACCACCCTGCTTGAGTGTTTTCTAAAGGTGGCAGACTTTACATTTCTATTTTCAAAATCTCGTTTTCCTTTTTAAAACGTCAACTAAAATATATAGCTTGTCTAATTTTATTTTTAGTAAGTAATTCTATTTTACATTTTATTCTTCTGTAGTTTTAATGATTTTTAATTTATTTTTTTATTTATTTTATTTCAAATTTTTTATTTTTTTTTTATATTTATTTATTTTTATTTTTTTTTTTGATTTTTTGATTTTTTTTTTTTTATTTTTTTTTTTTAAAACATTTTGTGTTTTAATTACTATTATTCATTACTAAAAATTTTATGCCTTTCAATGTTTTAATACTCTTAAAATAGTCTGAGTACCCCCTGGAAAGGTGGCCAATCAGTAATCACACACACCATATGCTCCGCACCTCCTGTGCCATTTCCATGATCTATTGATCTATTGATCCTAGATTTCGATTCAAGTCATATTTTTTTTACAAAAAAATTGTCGTGTTTTACATAGCCTAAAGCAGTAAATCAGTAAAATCAAAACACCCAGCAACACCCTGCCCTCCCCACCCTTTCCATGATCCATTGATCTATTGAATCTATACTGATTTGACTTGATTCAGATCACATTTCGAGCTATCTCGGATATAACATAAACATCAGAAATAAGTTCTGTATATTACTCAACCCAAACGAATATGGTATGCTAACGTAGAAAATAGTGTGTGTTTCGCTTTGCACATTATTATGGGCTCACTATAGCGTACCCTGACGTAGATGCATTACAACCGACAAACCTAACACACTAGCCGCACGAATACAACACACATAGCCTAAAATTAGATCCATACAGTTTCTATGCTTAACAACACAGTAAAGTATACGTTAACTCGAGCGTAACAAAACGTAACCCTGTTCAACAGGTCTTTTCTCAGTGCATAGCTCTAACATATCAATGTAATTTTACATTAACACTGGTAAAAAATATTTAACAAAATTTTTATCACAACCTGTCTTAATTAATCATCAGCCACAACGAACAGTATGCAAACGTATGACAACAGTTTTTTACATTACATATGTAATATGTACAAAATCAGTCGATTCTTAACCTCTACTACCTTTCGCCAATAAACCCCAACGACTTGCAACTATAACCACAAAAGTTTTATCCAAACATGATACATAAAAAATACAAAGTGTTTTGATCCAAGACAGAACAGTAAGAAAAGTTTCTTTGGATAAAATATCATAGTATAATGTAATAGTTTACTGGGATTTTTAAAGATGCAGTAAAATCAATAAATCAGTAGAATCACATTTCTCCGCGCCCTTCACTCAGGTCAGTTCCGTACCGCCCCCTTACCACTGATCTATCGATAGTAAGTGATCTATTGAGTTCAAGTCTATGATTTTGAGTAATATTTTTGGGCAAACATAAACATAAAAATAAGTTTCTTTATATAACGTAATCATAAGACTGATCAACGAATATTTGTTAACGTAACAAGTTTTAAACATCATAAGCTAACATATATGAAACCTGAATCTAAGAATATATGTAGGCGAACAGCGACAAACGGCTATGAACATACCCGCTTAACGCATAGTCGTACCCGCTCGAATAACACAGACCGAACGATGTATCAACGTTTCCAATACTTAAACTAACAAGTAAAGTAACTAAACTCATTGCAACAGAACGTAACCTATTCAGAACTTTTTTCACGTATGGAATAGTACTGAGCGGTGATTGCTGAGACTACTCTGCTAACATTATAATGTTCGCCGTACCTTAATCAAAGGTAAAGTAGCTAACAGGTGCACATAAAAGACTCAATGTAAGGACCCCACTATTTGTCGCAAATATATCTGCAAAACAGCCTAAGAGCCGTATTAATCTTACAAAAATCCGCCTTGATAAAGGACCCAAATTCTGTCAAAGATAATCCGAGCATCTGAGTCTCTTGGAGATGTGAGACACTACCCGTGCTCATGGAAAGTGTCACTCTTAATCGAATATAACTATCAAGTTTTAAACTGACATAGAACGTAGACTGTTAGCAGTCATAGAATCTCCGGTGCCAACTTACATTACTTCAGCAAAAACTTACCTATGCCCACTGTTTCGTAAACAACATCTTCGCTAGTAGCACAGTAATATTACGAAACCTACCATTTCTCTATCAAATCAGGTATTAATTTGTCAACATTGTCCATAAGTAATGATTTAACAAACGTAACAGAAATTAAACATCACCTATACATCCTAACAACTTATCAAGGGGCGAAATACCTACACATAGATACATTTGAACCTACGAAAATAAACATTACCCATCCGACCTAGTTGGAATGTAAGTTCTTCGAACTGATTCCTCATTGACGCAGCAATCGTCAACAAATATCCCTTGACATTTTCAACTCCATCTATCAATGCAAGAGCGATAAAGCAGTATTATCTAACAAAATTCTTTGACAAAATGTCCAAACATCAAAGATACCACAGCATCTTGAACTATGATCGATCTAGTAGACCATTCATCAAAAAGGTCCCTTGCATATCAAGATGATAAAGACGATCATTCCTGAAGCTATGAGAATAAACCATGACAGTTTAGCAAAATTCCTCTGATCCAAACTTATAAAATGATAACCTTATGATTCATACAGATCAAGTACGAATACACGCTAACATAAGAAACCTTATTTTTATTTATTATTTTTATTTAACTTTTTTAATTTATTTTCAAAACTTTAATTTTTTTTATGTTTCTTTTGCATTTATATAATCTCTTTGTACCCCAGGGACGTGAGGATATTTGTGTTTTGATTAGTGTCATTTTTTTTTTTGTATTATTTTTTTTAGATTCTATTTCATTGTTTTATTAATTTATTTCATTTTACATTTATTCTTCTTTGGTGTTTATATTTTTTTTTAATAATATTTTCAATTTTTTATTAGTTTTGATTTAATTTTTTAAATTTATTTTTTGTTATTTCCTTTAACATTTTGTTTTCCAATGTTTATAACAGTAAAAAATTTGGAGATCTCGTGTTTGACATACCATGATAAGCATAAAAACATCATAAATAACCACCGCCACAGGCACCGCCCCCCCCACTCTGATCTATTGATTTTGAGTATTGACCTATTGATCAAGTCATATTCGAGGTAATCATTTTTGGATAACATAACATAAAAATAAGTTCTTATATATATATAAGCACGAATATATGCTAACGTAACCAAGTTTTCACATTACTAACATTAACAAATTTCATACTTAGCAACAGTAAGTACCTAACTTTACATACAAAGATTAACCTATTTACACTTTTTCAATCATTATCTCTAAACATATTCATGTTACATTTCAACAATCCACCAATAAATGAAAACACAGAATATTTTCAAAACCTATCCCCATCTAACTACTGATGAAGAATAAATGCTACACACACACCACACACACACATCACACACAACACACACAACACACACACACACACACACACACCATCACACACACACACACAGGCATCAGTAATAAAAAGAAACACACACAAAGTTACAAGCTTCAAACCCTAACACCCACCACCACACTAACACACATACTCTATGGAAACCAATCGACCTATGCTGCTATTTTTGCGTAGACGGAGCCTGATCTTTTTCACATAAGTAATAAAAAGACTGTTCATTTAAGCTGTTTGGTTTGTTCATCGTCTTATCTTAGTACATCCGAACGAACGAATAAACTGTTAAAATTAACAAAAGTTCACACTGTAACACAGTGAACAGTAACTAACCATAGCATACAAAAATCACGTAACCTATTCATGACTCTGTTCTGATATCTCTAACATATTAATGTGTAATTTAGACATTACACATGGTATATTTAACAAATTGCTAGCATAACCGTTACTCTAATTAATCGCATCACACCAATCGAATAAAGTGCTAAACGGTGAACAAATGTCCTTTTACATTATCATAAATTAATCAGTGTAGCCAAAAATTTTATCATAACCTAGCCTAACTATCATAATTCGCCCTAACGAATAATTGCCAAACTAGTAACAAAGTTTATCCAAACCTAACAAACCTTCCGCTGAATAATCTGTTAACAATAATAAAGTGCCCATTTTGAGCTGAAGTGAAGTCTACAAAATAAGCATGCTATTCCTATTGGAATCACAAATATTTTATATCAATATTAAATTTTTAACATTAACATGGTAATATAAAATCTCAAATTGCCAGCATAACCTTAGCCTAAGATCTATATAACCCTTTACGAATAATTACAACATAGGTCAGAAATGTAGGCTGTGAGCGACGCGGATCAGTTTTAGCTTCTAGGGGCTGTGCTGATATGTTAGGAAAGTATGTTTTACAAAGTATGATATAGGTTACGTCTTTGTTAACTTTACTGTTGTTAAGTGTGGAACTTTGAATTATTGTTAACAGATTATTCATGCGTAAGGTTTGTTGTTAGGTTTGGTATAAATCTTTATGAATAGTTGTTAAATATTCGTACCTAATTAATAACTAGAGAATAAGAAAAATCAACATTATTTTTGCTAAATATTATTATGCTTATGTAAAAAACTTTGTTACGGGGTTAGCATTTATTTCGTTGGTCTGTATGATAATTAGATGAGGTTATGATAGTTTTTTCGTTGCCATTATAAACCATGTTTAATGTAAAATTAACATTAATATGGAGTTAGAGATAATGCACATGACAGAGTATGAAATAGGTACGTTTTTGTACTGCCTATGTTAGTTTACTTACTTGTGATTAAGTGTGGAACTTTGTTAATTTAACAAGTTTATTCTGCGTAAGGTGTGTTAGGTTTGTCTTGTGTACAATATATTCTTAGTTCCTGCTGATGCTAACAATAGTTATTATGTTGAAAACTTTTTGCCTACGTTAAGCCTATATTAGTTGTTGCAGTGTTTAGTGTGTGTAATTTGGTATGCATGTGTTGTTAGTGTGTGTGCTTGTGTTAGGGTGTGCGTGTGTGTGTGTGTGTGTGTGTGTGTGTGAGTGTGTGGTGTGTGTGTGTGTATGTGTGTGTGTGTGTGTTGTGTGTGTGTGTGTTGTGTTGTAGTGGTGTAGCTTAATCTTTCATTCAGTAAGTATAGATGGAGATTTGGTTATTTGGCAAAAACGTCATTTATCGGTCTTACTCATTGTAAAATTAACATTGATTCTGAGATTAGTTGGAAAAGTGTAGAATAGGTTTAATCTTTGTATGCACAGAAAGTTACGGTACATTACTGTTGCTAAGTATGGAATTTGTTAAAATGTTAGTAGTTTATTCGTGTTACGTTAGCCATATATTCGTTGGTTGGTATATAAAAGAACTTATATTTATGTTATGTTTTATACAAAATGATACCGAAAATATGACTTGAATCAATACGGTCATAGATCCAAAGAATCAATAGATCCTGAGTGGGGTGGGGGGGTGGTGGTGGGTGTCCGCTTTACTGATTTTACTGCTTTTATGGTATGTAAAAACGCCAAATTTTTTAAGTCGTTATAAACATGGAAAACAAAATGTTTAAATAAATGAACAAAATATATGCATGAGAAAAACTCATAAAAAATGCAAGTCTATTTCCGCGTGAATAAACACACATAATAAATGTTGTAAAATGAAATTAGAAGAAAACTAATAAATAAATAAAAAGATAAAAAAAAAAATAATAAAAAAAAATAGGCTCATCAAAAATATAAAAATAGGCCAAATTCAAATATAAAGTAGGTCAAATTCAAATTATAAAATTCTAAATAAAAATAAATAAAATAAAAAAGTTTTTATGTTAGCGTTTATTCGTTGATGTGTATGATCGAAGTTTATTTTATAATGTTTGGACAGAGAATTTTATGTTTTCGTGTTTATTCATTGTTCAAATGATGTTATACTTGTATGCAAGACACTTTGATGAGATGTGTATCATTCATAGTTCAAAGATGACTGGTATCTTTGAATAGTTTGGATACTAATAATTAAATGTACATTTAAGGAAACAGTAAATCAATGTATATTGAAGCAGGTATTGTTGAGATTATGTGCGTGTGTAATGAGGGAGTAGGGTTTGAGAACTCTATTCATAGGTCCGGCGATGTTAATTGGTTTTATTCGAGGGTGTCAAATGTTTAGTACTATTGTAGGTTTTCGCCCCTGTGAAGTGTTAGATAGTGTTAGGCTATGATTTAATTTCCTGTTACTTTGTTTGTTAAGATAGTACTGTCGACAAGTGTGAAATTATACTGATTTGCTAGAGAAATGGTAGGTCTTTCTAAGATACTTACTGTGCTAACTAGTCGATGAGTGTGTTAGAAACGTGGGCATAGGTAAAGTTTTTGCTGAATAATGTTAAGTTTGCCCGAGAATTTTGCTAAAGTCTACGTTTATTGATAGTTTAAAATGATATTATATTCGATAAGAGGTGACACTTTCATGAAGGTAGTGTCAATTCAAAGTTCAAGATGCTGATTATCTTTGGACAGATTGGTCACCTTTATCAAGGGATTTGTAAGATACATCTGCTTTAGCTGTTGCAGATATATTGGAAAAGATGGGATACATTGAGTTTTGTATGTCCTGTTAGCTACTTTACCTTTGATAAGTAGGGAACTTTATAAATGTTAGCAGATTATTCATACGTGAAAAAGTTGGAACAGGTTACGTTCTGTATGCAATGTTAGTTACTTTACTGTTGTTAAGTAGTGGAAACTTTGATAAGTGTTGGCTGTTTATCTCGAGCGTAAGGTATTTAGGTTTGGTCGTTTGTACATTATAATTGCCTTGTTCAGGTCATGATATGTTACGCTTTATTGGAATGTTAACTTGTTACGTTAACAAAATATTCGTTGGTTAGTATATAAAGAACTTATTTTTATGTTATGTTTGCCCAAAATGATACTCAAAATATGACTTGAATCAATAGATCACTACATCGATAGATCATGGAAGGGTGGGTACGGGAGTGAAGGGGCGGGTGATTTGATTTACTGATTTATTGATTTACTGCTTTAAAATCAGTAAAATTACACTTTACTATGATATTTTATTCAAAGAACTTTTTCTTATGTTCTGTTTGGATAAAACTATTGTATTTTTGTTGATGTTATGTTTGGATCAAAACTTTGTTATGTTTGCAATTATATCGTTGGGATGTATGAAAGTTGAGTAAGGTTACAGATGAATTATTGTTTATAATATACAATAGTTCAATGTAAAAACTTTGTTAACGTTTGCATATCTTCTCGGTTGATCTGTATGAGTAATGTAGACAAGTGTTGTGATTCAAAATTTTGTTAAATATTACCAATGTTTTAATTGTAAAATTATCATTGATATGTTAGAGATATGCCTGAAAAGATGCGAGTGAACAGGTTTTACTTTTTGGTACGCTGAGGTTAGTTACTTTACGCTGTTGTTTCAGAGCATAGAACTTTGATAAATTACAAGTGGGTTTACATGTCCGTGCGTAGGTGTGTTAGGTTTTCGAGTTGTACATAGTATTTCTTAGTTCAGGTACGACAATATGTTAGCATTAATAAGTGAAAACTATGTTACGTTATGAAAACATTCGTTGTTTAGTATATAAAGACTTAATCTTTTATCTTATCATCCATTCGAAGACAATAACTCGAAATGTGAGTCTGAATCAAATAAATCCTAGTAGAGTCAATTAGATCAAAATATCATGGATAGGGGTCGGGAGGGTGAACGGGGGGGGGGGGTGCGTTGAGGTGGGTTTGAACTAGAGTGATTTGTATGCAAAAGGGAAAGAACAAGAATTAAAAATATTGTTAAGTGAAATTAAGGATTAAATCAAATGATCTATAGATCAATAGATCAATAGATCATGGATGTTGGTTATCAGGAGGGTGGCGGGATGGTTGTTTGATTTAACTGATTTAGCTGTGCGAACAAACCTAGCTTGAGAAATAGCTCATGAAGATATATACAGGAAAGTGATATGGATAGTTTATGATGTAGAGTCTTTTAATTTTAAAAATATAAAGAAATGAAAAGAAAAAGAAGAATATATAAATAAATATAATTAAATTTTGTCGTACTCTTTTGATAGTTTATATACTTGTGTATGTTTTCTATGAAAATAAAAAATTTGCAAAATAAAAATAAAGAAAAGAATGAAGCTTAAAACATTAAACACAAAGAATAAATGTAAAATGAAACTAATAAAATGAAAATTTTAGGAAAACAAGCTATAGTATTTTAGTTGACGTTTTATAAAAAGAAAGACGAGATTTGTGAGACAAATAGAGTAACAGTAATTGTAAGATCTCCAAACCTTTAGAAAAAACGCCGGTGGCATCTTCCTCCAGTCCTATTTACCCCCTTCTTTTCTTCTGTATTGCTCTCCAAATTTCATCTGCTTCTAAGTCCAATTATTTCAATGTTTTTGGTGAGAAGCTCAGGTTCCACCTAATACACCTATCAGATCCGCATGGTGACGTAGCAAGTATGTAACTTTGTCGTGTGTGAGGCGAAGTTACCGTTACAGGTAAAAAAGGTGCATACCCGATCTTCATCCTTCGTGTCAACTTTCCAAGGGTACTGTGGGGTACAAGGGCCCGATTTCCTAATGGGCGTAGCGTCACATATACCACGTATGA
>JABUQX010086808.1:0-2500 GCA_015478945.1 Trachelipus rathkii
TTTACCTGATTCTATGGTTGGAAGATGCTAAGAAATATGAAATGTGGCAACTCATGTGAGTGTTTGAGTCAAGACATACATACTATCGTCAAGATGAATCAGCGTACAGAAATTGAAAATTAGTGTTAAATTTTCTATTTTGAGAGGTGGATGTGAGCCTTACGTTATGTAGCTTGAGCACCAAAATTTGGCTGTTTATAAATTGTATTTTAAGGATAATGAAACTTTGATTATGTAATATGTACAAAGAGTTTGCACATGTGATCATTGTAATTGTGGTATATACAATAGTTACAGAAGCTACTATCTAACATTACATAAAATGAATGAACAAACTTAAACATATAATATTTAAATTTTCTTTCTTATTTAAATTTTTATAAATTAAAGGTTTTTCATGGTTTTATCTTCTTTTTCATATTAACTTCTATAATAAATAGTATATTTGTAGTCTAATTCAATAGTTTAGTCTAATACATAAAATGGCTTATTTTAGCTTAAGTGATACATACGGTCGACAACAAAGCTAAAATTTGGACAAAAAAATTTACAAGTACCACAGGAAGACATTAAAAAAATTGGCTAAGAATTGAAAATTTCAAAGATTACGTTAGGTTACCTTTAAAAAAAGATGTTCTAGGGCTTTATCATACACTACTTGATAATGAAAAACAAAAGAAAGTTAAAATTATTCTTGAAGAATTAGTTAATCTGTGGAAAAAGATGAGTTTTCCCATACTTAGTGAGCAGGCAGTCATTGTTCGTATTAATCAATTATTAAGAGAAAATAAAAAAAATCAAAGATATTCAAAAGAAACATTAGAAATAAAAATAGGTACTGTATTTGACATTACAAAGCCAGAAGAGCAATGGTTGTGTGAAGAAGACAAAAAACTGTATATATAAAAACAGATTGAATCTGAAGGAAAAATAGGCTATGCAACACATAAACCTGCTCCAATTTCATCAATTCATCCATCAAAAAGGCAGAGATGCGCTCATAGAGAAAATGAAAGTGTGCCACATTATGATTTAATAGATGACAATTCAAGCACTTCCATCACAAATTCTGATACCAGTTCTGATGAAAGCATCTATGAATCTTCCTCAATAACAAACCAAATTAGTTACTGAACTATCAGTTTCAACTCATAAGGAATCAAAAGTTTGTCAAAGTCTTGCAAAAAATGGGATAGATCTGCCAATTCCTTCCCAGTCTGGCATATTTAAACGTATGATCAGATGCGCTGAAGAGCAAAAATTGAAAATAACAAATATTCTTATAGAAGAAAAAGATTATTGCTTGCATTTTGATGATAAAAGGCTGTCAGAAGGACAAGGAAAAGTAAAGAATGAAGAGGAATATCAAGTAGTATGTCTTCAAAGTCCCATGAGAGAAATCAAATTAGGGGTAGTCAGATGTGAAAGTGGATCCTCCTTAAGTATATTTAAAGTAATAGCTAGTATTCTTGATGACTTTGCTGCATAGTCTAGCATTAAAATGATAATTTGTGATACTACAGCTGTAAACTCTGGTGATATTAATGGGGTTGTAGTTAAGATAAAGCAGAAAATGTTATACATGGGTTTGAATGTACTTCAGTACATAGGCTGTCTTAACTTATATCTTAATATGCATACCACAAGTCCTAATTTGAATTACAAATTTATCGATGAAATAACCGAAAGGTATGAGGTTTTAAAAAAATCGTATGCTCCAGAGGTAGAGATTTCTGTAGTGGACAATCCTGGATGGAGGGATGATTTCAGATTCCTTTATATTTTATGCTGTGCATTTCGAAAATATAAGGAAAATGGCAAATTAAAGAAAGTAATTTGGTGATCTCTACCATCTATCATAATAATGCTCGATGGAATTCCAGAGCAATTTATTCCCTTATTGCTTATTTTCTGCTACCAAAATGGAGATCAGTACTTGAAAAACCAGTTACTTTCATAGCTTATGGTTGGCAGGAGGTATGGTTTTCTAACCAAAAATTTAAGAATGAAACATATAACAAACTTCTTTCAAATATTAAAGAAACTAAGTGCAGAACTGCGAAAAAATGCTTCAAAACTCACTGGTTGCAAGAAAATTGTTACTGATATACCGCGAACAAATATTATTGCTGAAAGGGGAATTAAACTGATGAAGTATGGAAAACCTGTAAAACTGATAAATATCTTAATATAAAATCTGTTTCAAAAAACAATTTCTAAATATTATCTACCCTTTAATGAATAGTATTGCACGATTTGTAACTTTTAAAAGGGAAATAAAGTCTTTCTTTAATATTTCTACTTTGTTTTTCAATCTTGAAATATAAAATCCATCATGTTTTGGAAAAATAAAAATATATATATCATTCTTAATTAAAACTTTAAGTCCAACCCTGGGGGAACTTTTCTCGAAAATCAGAAAAAAAAGATCAGCGTATTCTTAATTCATATAAAAATGTTCATCGAATCCCACTGCAGGGTAATACAAAATTTTTCAGTC
>JABUQX010086808.1:7500-15000 GCA_015478945.1 Trachelipus rathkii
TAAGGTGTTTTAAGCGCCTGGAGTGCGCTGAGCGAATCGGAATAAATGACATGAGAGTGGTCTTGGCTAAGGAATAGAATTCGAGAAAGGGCAATTATTATAGCCATTAATTCTGCAGTAAAAGTTGACGCATGATGGGGGAGCGTATGGGAGAGGATTCGGTCAGTTAAGACAGCTGACGTACATATACTGTCCCCTGTTTTAGAGCCGTCAGTTAACACTGGATTAAATATACCGTGAATTGCGGAATGAGATAGGAATGATGTCTTTAACAAGGCAGCAGGATGACTAGATTTGGAGAGAGAGAGATGTCAGGACCAAGCAAATGGTGAGAGCAAGGAATAGCCAAGATGTATAACCATCCTCATAAGAGAATATATATATATATATATATATATATATATATATATATATATATATATATATATATATATATATATATATATATATATATATATATAATGAGTGTTGCGGGTAAGGGATTTTCACTATCCGCTGATGCCGGATACGGATGCGGATAGTTAAATCCCTATCCGCGGTTGCGGATGCGGATAGCGGATAGTTAAGTTTTTAGAGTTTTAGCCACAGGAAATTTATATATATATATATATATATATATATATATATATATATATATATATATATATATATATATATATATTCTCTTATGGATGGTTATACATCTTGGCTATTCCTTGCTCTCACCATATAGCTATATATATATATATAGTTCTGATACCGTTGGATAAAGACGTGTTTTAAACAGAAGATATAGAAAGAAATCAGCTGAGAAACTTCGCGATAGTGAAGAAAAAAGAAAATTTTATGAAATAAAGTTCTCTACAAGATTCAAGTTTTCAACAATTTGGAAATTTTTATCACAAATGAGAAAAATAATTATTTTATGATTTTAAAAATTGGTGTTGAAAAAATAATAAGTGAATTTTGATCGATAATTAAATAAATTGTGAAGTGGCATAATTACTGGTATATGTGCTTTTGGACTCTAAGATTTTGTTGAGGTTTCTTGCCTTGTTTTATTTGAAGAAGTATATTCAAGGATCCCAAGGATCTAAGTGCAACTTAGTAAAAGTAACATAAGTAATTCTAAATAAAACTTAAGTACAAGTGTTGCTACAAATCATCGTCAGGAAAGTATAAATTTGCTGAGGTTTCTTACTTGTCTTGCGTGAAAAAAGATCCCATCAAAGTTTTCAAGTGCAACTTCTTAATTAAGTGTTAAATAAAGCAAAGGAACTCTAGAAGAGTATCTTTAAGACAGAAGGAGATAACATCAAGGATCCTTTTGATTTTACTATAGGAATAGATTGAAATCTGAGAAGAAGAGGAGTGTCTTCTATAGTAGGAAGAGTGTACATCAAGTAATTATTAATTTGTAAACATAATACAAATAAGTTTTAATTTAAGTTCTATATATATATTGTGAATTAATATTAGGTGGATTATGTTCGGATTTCGCTTCGACTTGGTAGGGTTGCAGTTAGATCACAAAATTTAAGTTCTATATATATATTGTGATTTAGTTTAGAATATAGTTTAGGGTATTTTTAGGGTGTGGTTGTTTGAGCGGGGTTTGGAGCTTGAGGTATTGGGAAGTGCCTCAGGTTGTGGGATCCCGATAAACGTGCAGCCAAATCAAGTGTGGGAATAGTAGAAAGTAGAGTGGTGAATAAGAAGGTCAGGATAAAGAGAGTAAGGGAGTAAAGAGTTAGGATGGGTAAAAGAGATTAGATTAGAGTGGGTTGTATGAATGTGAGAGGGGTAAATGAGGATTTGAAAAGGGAAGAAGTAGGGTTAATGTTCGAAGAAAAAAGGTTGGATGTGCTAGGGTTGACAGAAACAAAGCTGAAAGGATAGAAGGAGATGGACTTTGGAAAATTTAAGGGTATGATTTCGGGGGTGAACGAGAGAGTGAGGGCGAGGGAAGGGGTAGGAATAGTTATGAGGAAAGAGTTGTGGGATAAGGTAAAAATGTGCAAATAGGTGAGTTCGAGAATAATGTGGGTAAAAATGAAATTTGGGGGGGAAATGTGGGTTTTTATATGCGCGTATGCACCAGTAATGGGGCGTATATATAGGAGAGAGAAAGATTTTGGAGTGAGTTGAATGAGTGTTGGGAAAGTTTCGGGGTAAATGATAAAATTTGTTTATTAGGAGATTTAAATGCGGGAGTGGGAAGAGAGGAGATGGGGAGAATTATAGGTCCTTTTGGGGTAGGGGAAAGGAATGTTAATGGAGAAAGTCTGTTAGAGTTATGTGTTGATAGAAGATTGATAGTTGGAAATACTTGGTTCAAGAAAAGTGAAAATCATAAGTATTCATGGAAGAGTGAGATAACGGGGGGGGCGATATTGGATTAGGGGCAGATTACTAGATGTAAATGTATTCAGAGGGGCAGGTAAGGGGTTATCTGATCACTATTTGGTGGTTGCTAGGTTAAGGGTAGGGGGAGAGGTAACGGTTAGGGAAAGAGAGAAAAAGAGGAGAATAGAAGTCATAAAGGTGGAAAAATTAGATGAGGCAATGTGTAAGAGGGAGTTTAGGAGGGGTATGGAGGATAGGTGGAGGGACGTGAGTGGGACGGAAATTAGGGAAGTGGAGGAGGAGTGGATGAGATTTAAAGAGACAATTTGTGAAGAGGCCAGAAGGATATGTGGAGTAAAAAAGGTGGGAGCAAGTAGAAGGAAAGGAAGTGAATGGTGGAGTGAGGAGGTGAAAGAGTTGGTGAAAAAGAAAAAAGAGGTTTATGTGAAATGGTTGGGGAATAGGAGAAGGGAAAGCTGGGAGGAATATAGAAGGGTTAGAGTGGAAGCAAAGAGGGCAGTGGAGAGGGCGAAGAGAAATGCAAATAATGAATGGTGTAGAAAAGTGACAGAAAATTTTGAATCAGGGAGCAAGATATTCTGGAAAGAAGTGAATAAGAAAAGGAAGAAGATGGAGGGGTTAGGGGAGAGGGTTAAGGGAGGGGAAGGGGAATGGATAGGAGGGGAGGATAGGGTGAGGAAAAGATGGGGGGAATATTTTAGAGGATTATTGAATGAAATGGGTGGGAGAGATGAGGAGGATTTACAAGAGGTGAGGATGGGGGGGAAAGTGGGGCAGGAAGGGGATATGGAAATACAAATGGAAGAAATTATTAGGGCGTTAGCTAAAGGAAAAAAAGGAAAGTCCACAGGTCTAGATGGTGTGAGTATGGAAATGTTACAGATGGGAGGCAGAGGGGTGGAGGAATGGCTGTATAGGTTATATAATTTATGTTGGAGGAGGGGAGAGGTTCCACAGGATTGGGAGGATGGTTGTTTGGTTCCCCTGTATAAAGGGAAAAGGGATAGGATGGAGTGTGGGAATTATAGAGGTATTTGTCTTTTGAGTGTAGTAGGGAAAGTGTATGGGAGAATACTAATTGAGAGGGTGAGAGATTTAACGGAGGAGAGAATGGGGGAAGAACAAGGAGGATTTAGGGTGGGAAGGGGGTGTGTGGATCAAGTATTTACAATGAAGATGATTGTGGAGAAAGGTATAGAAAGGAAAGGGAAAGTGTATGGGTGTTTTTTAGATCTGGAGAAAGCATATGATAGAGTGAAGAGGGGGGAATTATGGAAGGTGCTGGAGGAATATGGAGTAGGGGGTAAATTAGGTAAAGGTATTAGGGCCTTTTATAGGAATAGCAGAATGTGTGAGAGTATAGGAGGGAGAGTGAGAATTGTTTGGGGTAGAGAGAGGGTTGAGACAGGGATGTGTAATGTCACCGTGGCTTTTCAATTTATTTATGGAGAGTGTCTGCAGAGGAAATGATGAGGAGGGGAGAGGGTGGAATTGATGATGGCGGGGATAGATGGGAGTGAACATGATACTATTGCGGGATGATACTGCCTTAGTGCGAAGATTCAGAAGGCTTGTAGATTTGGTGAAAGAGTTTTGAGAGAGTGTGTGGACAAAAGGGTCTTAGGATAAAATCCAGGTAAGAGTAAGGTGTTAGTGTTTGAGGAGGAGGGAAACAGATGAGGGGATGGGGTTAGAGATTAGAGTAGGAGGTGTAGTATTAGAAGAAGTAAAGGTTTCAAGATATTGGGGGATGGGTTTGGGAAAGGAAGGAGGGATGAAGGAAGAGATAGATTACAGAGTAGAGAAGGAATGAGAGCTTTGAGTGGTCTGAGGGAATTATGGAAAGGGGGGGATTTATCACATAAACTTAAGATAAGTATGTTTGAAAAAATATGTGTTCCAGCGGTACTATATGGGTGTGAAACATGGGGGTTGAATGCTAGGTCCAGGAAGAAGTTGGAAGTGTTTGAGATGAAAGGGCTGAGAGCGGTATGTGGGGTTAGTAAAAGAGAGAGGATTAGGAATAGGGTGATAAGAGAGAGATGTGATTGGAGGAATGGTTTGGTGAGAAGAGCGGAGAAGGGAATGTTAAGATGGTTTGGACATCTAGAGAGAATGGAGGAACAGAGGGTGGTTAGGAGAGTTTGGGAGGCGGAGGGGATAGGAAGGAGAGGAAGGGGGAGACCGAGAAGAAGGTGGATGGATGGAATAAAGGAAATGCTGGAAGAGAGAGGGATGAGGGTGGAGGAAGGTAGGGTGTTGGCGAGAGATAGAATGGAATGGAGGAGGTGGGTGGGGGCGAGATGAAGGTAAATATGAATTAGGGAAGCTGCACGTACCACTACCCCGCTTAAGCGGGATTAAGTGTTTGTAAAAATAATAAATAATAAAAATATAAATAATATATATATATATATATATATAATATATATATAAAAAAAATATATATATATATATATATATATATATATATATATATATATATATATATATATGCCTAGTCTATAAAATAGAACATCTTCAGGGAGGAGAGGCGGTAAATCTTTTTGAAATAGCCAATAAATATCCTCAACATCATAGATGAATCATACGTCATACCTCTCAAGCCATACCACGTGGAAAAGCACAATTTCAAATGCTAATAAGCATAATAAGGATAGCATAATGCTAATAAGGTGATGTCACGAATTTTAACAATTTAGAAAATAGTCTTTATAAATGAAATATTGATATAATTTTTTTTTTTAATATAAAAATGAAATTAATATTTAATTTCATATCCGCCTTCCCAGAAGAAGGCATCTTCGGAAACAGATTTCTAATCTAATGTCTTCGATTCACTGCCTTTTAAATCTCGGTACTTATTAATCCGACAGGAGGGTTGGTTGGACCACCTGCGGGGGCATACCTGGCATCTGCTTGGGTGTTCCTGGCGTTACAGGAACAACCAACCAAAGTCAAGAAACGCCGAAATGTGCACAACAGCTGTTGAGACAAATTTGCAATAATAAACAAACAAAAATTTTCACGTCGCGCCAGGTTCGAAACCATCGACAACAGCGTCGCCGTTAGCCAATGTAAGAAAGCCTCTACCACTAGTCCGATCCACCTTCCAAAAAAGAAGGCATTATCAAACAGTTTTCTAATCTCCTGCTTCGATTTCACTGGCTTTGAAACTTAGTACTTATTTAAATCGACCAGAGGGTGGTTGGAACTAACCTGCAGGGGCTACATGGCATTTCTGCATGGGTGTCTGGTTACAGGAGCATCCAACCAAAGTCAAGATACGCCCGAAATGGGCACAACATGCTTGTGGCGACAAATTTGCAATAATAAGATCGAAGAAAAAATTCACGTCGCGCCGGACTCGAAACATCGGACAAGCAGCCGTCGCCAATAGACATGTATACAGGAAGCTCACCACTATCCCCATCCGCCTTTCCAGAAAAGAGTCATATCGGAACAGTTTTCTAATTTACTGCTCCGATATCACTGCTTTGAAACTCAGTACTTATTTAAAATCGACAGGAGGGTGGTTGGAACACCTGCTGTTGGCTACATGCATTTCTGCTTTGTTGCTCCTTGGTTAGCAGGAGCAACCAACCAAAAGTAAGGAACGCCGAAATTGCAAACATGCTTGTTGCGTAGCAAATTTGCCATAATAAGACGAAAAAAATTTCACTTGCGCCAGGACTCGAACCATCGACGACAGCGTCGCCGTTAGACAATGTAGAGGTGGCTCTACCATTAGTCCGATCCACCTTCCCAGAAAAAGATGGCATCTCGGAACAATTTTCTTATATATTGCTTCGAAATCACAGTTTTGAAACTCAGTACTTATTTAAATGGACAGGAGGGTGGTTGGAACACCTGCTGGGGCTACATGGCATTCTGCTTGGGTTTTCCTGGGTAACAAGAGCAACCAATCAAAGTCAAAGAACGCCGAAATGGGCACAACATGCTTGTTGCAACAAATTTGCAAAAATAAGACAAAGAAAAATTTCACTCGCGCCAGGACTCGAACCATCGACAACAGCGTCGCCGTTAGACAATGTCCAGGAAGCTCTACCACTAGTCCGATCCGCCTTCCCAGAAAAAGAAGGCATATCGGAACAGTTTTCTAATCTTCTGCTCCGATACCACTGCTTTGAAACTAGATACTTATTTAAATCGACAGGAGGCTGGTTGGAACACCTGCCGGGGCTACATGGCCTTCTGCTTGGGTGCTCTTGGGTTACAGGAGCAACCAACCAAAGTAAAGCAACGCCGAAATGGGCACAACATGCTTGTTGTGTCAAATTTGCAATAATAAGAAGAATAAAAAATTTCACTCGCGCCAGGACTCGAACCATCGACAACAGCGTCGCCGTTAGACAATGTGCAGTAGGTTCTACCACTAGTCCGATCCATCTACCCAGAAAAAGAAGGCATCTCGGAACAGTTTTCTAATCTCCTGCTTCGATATCACTGCTTTGAAACTCGGTAATTATTTAAATCCATGGAAGGGTGCTATAAACCTTATATAATATATATATATATATATATAATATAATATTATATATATATTTATATATATATATATATATATATTATATATAATATATCTATATAATATATATAAATATATATCATATACATCTATTATATATATATATATAATATTATATATCTATTTATATATATATATAGAGTGTGTATATATATATATATTATATATATATATATATATATATATATATATATATATATATATATAATATATATATATATATATATATATATATATATATATATATATATATGAGAATAAATATTTTTTCGCCGTCTGAAAAAAGAAATAATATTTCCAAATGTTTATTTGCGTTTTTCTAGCACTTCATTTTTTTCTTACATTAGATCACAAAAAAATTCATTAAAAAAAAACGAACAGTTTTTTTTTCTTAAAATTTGGTAACAACTCTGCATATAAAATCCTTAACAGACTGACGTTTATTTTAAATGCTTTTGTATGATGTAAGGTGGTGTCACACGTGATTGATTGCTTTTACTTCAAAAATTTTGAAAGTTACTAGTAATCTACATTAAAACTTTAAAAATAAAATTTGAAATAAAGTGTCTAAATAAAATTTATTACTACACAATACAGAGTATTTT
>JABUQX010086809.1:0-16041 GCA_015478945.1 Trachelipus rathkii
GAGAGAGATCTACGCCTTTTTCCTATCATCAGAAATGTAAGTTTTTTAGAGTTCTCAAAGAAGATACCTTCAAAACACCTGCCCTAAATTATAGGAGTCCAAAATTATTAACATGAAGTGATTTAGTATGAATGCTAATTTTTTTTCAACTTTAGATTTTCTTTGTTATAAACACTTAAAAACGATATACTAAGCCTCGACTACGCTTTATTTGCTACACCAGAATGTAAGTATTCTAGAGTTCTTCAAAGAAGATTACCTCAACACACAATGCTTTAAATTACCTAGGAGTCCCAATTATTACATTAAAGGTGATTTAGTATGAATGTTAATTTTTTTCAATTTAGATTTCTTTGTTATAGACACTTAAAACGATATACCTATAGCCTCGACTTACGCTTTTGAATGCCTACATCAAAGAACTGTAGGTTTTTTAGAGTTCCTTCAAGAGAAGATAACCTTCAAACACTCTGCCTAATTACCTAGGAGTCAAAATTATTACATGTAAAGTGATTTAGTATGATGCTAAATTTTTTTCACTTAGAATGTCTCGTTTGTTATCAAGGACACTTAAAACGATATATCCTTAAGCTCGACTACGCCTTTATTGCTACAAAGCCAGAATGTAAGTAATTTTTCAAGAGGTTCTTTCAAGAAGAATCCTCAAACACCTGCTTAAATTACCTAGGAGTCCCCAAATTATTACACGAAATGATTTTAAGTATGAATGTTTTAATTTTTCAACTTTTAGATGTTCTTTGTTATAACACTTAATACGATATACACCTAAGCCCGACTACGCTTTATTGCTACACCAGATGTAGATTTTAGAGTTTTCTTCAGAAAGATAACCTCAAACACCTGCCCTAAATAACCTAGGAGTCCAAATTATCTACATGAATGTGATTAAGTATGAATGCTAATTTTCAAATTAAGATTTCCTTTGTTATAACACCGCTGAACGAATACCTAAGCCTGCGACTACACGCTTTATTGGCTACACAAATGTAAGTATTTTAGAGTTCTCAAAGAAGATACCTCAAAACACCTGCCTAATTTACCTAAAAAGACCAAATTATTACATGAAGTGATTTAGTATGAATGCTAATTTTTTCAACTTTAGATTTCTTTGTTATAACACTTAAAACGATATACCTAAGCTCGACTACGCTTTATTGCTACACCAGAATGTAAGTATTTTAGAGTTCTTCAAAGAAGATACCTCAAACACCTGCCTAATAATAATTACGCTTTAGATTTCTTTGTTATAACACTTAAAACGATATACCTAAGCTCGACTACGCTTTATTGCTACACCAGAATGTAAGTATTTAGAGTTCTTCAAAGACGATACCTCAAACACCTGCCTAAATTAACCTAGGAGTCCAAATTATTACATGAAATAGATTTAGTATGATTCCTAATTTTTTCAAACTTTAGATTTCTTGTTATAACACTTAAAACGATATACCTAAGCTCGACTACGCTTTATTGCTACACCAGAATGTAAGTATTTTAGAGTTTTTCAAAGAAGATACCTCAAACACCTGCCTAAATTACCTAGGAGTCCAAATTATTACATGAAAGTGATTTAGTATGAATGCAATTTTTTCAACTTTAGATTTCTTGTTATAACACTTAAAACGATATACCTAAGCTCGACTACGCTTTATTGCTACATACCAGAATGTAAGTATTTTAGTGTTTTTCAAAGAAGATAACCTCAAACACCTGAATAAATTACCTAGGAGTCCAAATTATTTACAAAAAAAGTGATTTAGTATGAATGCTAATGTTTTTCAAACTTTAGATTCTTTGTAAATTACACTTAAAAACTGATATACCTAAGCTCGACTACGTTTATTGCTAACCAGAATGTAAGTATTTACAGAGTTCTTGCAAAGGAGATACTCTCAAACACCTGCCTAAATTACCTAGGATCCAATTATTAAGCACGAAAGTGATGTTATGTTATGAATGCAATTTTTCAACTTTAGATTCTTGTATAACTTAAATACGATATACCTTAAGGTCGACTACGCTTTTGCTACACCAGATGTAGATTTTAGAGTTCTTTCCAAAGAATATACCTCAACAAACCTGCCAAAGTTACCTAGGAGTCCATTATTACACGAAAGTGATTTAATATGATGCTAATTTTTCAAACTTTAGATTTCTTGTTATAACACTTAAAACGATAATACTCTAAGGCTCTGACTACGCTTTTAATGCTACAGCCGAATGTAAGTTTTTTAAGAGTTCTTCAAAGAAGATACTCAAACACCTGCCCTAAATTACCTAGGAGTCAAAATTCTTTACATGAAAGTGATTTAGTATGAATGCTAATCTTTTCAACTTTAGATTTCTTTGATATAACACTTAAAACGATATACCTAAGCTCGACTACGCTATTGCTACAGCCAGAAATGTAGTATTTTAGAGTTCTTCAAATAAAATACCTCAAACACCTGCCTTAAATTACCTAGAGTTTAAATTATTACAATGAAAGTGATTTAGTATAATGCTAATTTTTTCAACTTTAGATTTGTTTGTTATACACTTAAAACGATATACCTAATCTCAACTATGCTTTATTGCTACACGCAGAATGTAAAGTATTTTAGAGTTCTCAAAGAAGATACCTCAACACCACCTGCCTAAAATTCCTAGGAGTCCAAATTATTACACGAAAATGAATTTAGTATGAATGCTAAATTTTTTTCCACTTTAGATTTCTTTGTTATAACACTTAAAACAAATATACCTAAGCTCGACTACCTTTTATTGCTACCAGAAAGTAAGTATTTTAGAGTTCTTCCAAGAAGATAATACCTCAAACACCTGCCTAAAAATTACCTAGGAGTTCCAAATTTTAACAGCGAAAGCGAATTAGTATGAACTGCTCATTTTCAAACTTTTAGATTTCTTTGTTATAACTACTTAAAACGATATAACTAAGCTTCGACTACGCTTTATTGCTACACCAGAATGTAAGTATTTTAGAGTTCTTCAAGAAGATACCTCAAACACCTGCCTAAATTACCTAGGAGTCCAAATTATTACATGAAAGTGATTTAGTATGAATGCTAATTTTTTCAACTTTAGATTTCTTTGTTATAACACTTAAAACGATTACCTAAGCTCGACTACGCTTTATTGCTACACCAGAATGTAAGTATTTCAGAGTTCTTCAAAGAAAATACCTCAAACACCTGCCTAATTACCTAAAGACCAAATTATTACACGAAAGTGATTTAGTATGAATGCTAATCTTTTTCAACTTTAGATTTCTTTGTATATACGAGCCCAAAACGATATACCTAAGCTCGACTACGCTTTATTGCTACACCAGAATGTAAGTATTTTAGAGTTCTTCAAAGAAGATACCTCAAACACCTGCCTAAATTACCTAGGAGTCCAAATTATTACATGAAAGTGATTTAGTATGAATGCTAATTTTTTCAACTTTAGATTTCTTTGTTATAACACTTAAAACGATATACCTAAGCTCGACTACGCTTAATTGCTACACCAAAATGTAAGTATTTTAGAGTTCTTCAAAGAAGATACCTCAAACACCTGCCTTTAGTATGAATGTTAATTTTTTCAACTTTAGATTTCTTTGTTATAACACTTAAAACGATATACCTAAGCTCGACTACGCTTTTATGCTACACCAGAATGTAAGTATTTCAGAGTTCTTCAAAAGAAGATACCTCAAAACACCTGGCCTAAATTACCTAGCGAAGTCCGAAATTATTAACATGAAAATGATTAGTTGAACATGCTAATTTTTTCAACTTTAGATTTCTTTGTTATAACACCTAAAACGATATACATAAGCTCGACTACGCTTTATTGCTACACCAGAATGTAAGTATTTCAGAGTTCTTCAAAGAAGATACCTCAAACACCTGCCTTAATTACCTAGGAGTCCAAATTATTACACGAAAGTGATTTAGTATGAATGCTAATTTTTTCAACTTTAGATTTCTTTGTATAGCACTTAAACGATATACTAAGCCCACTATCTGCTTTATTGCTACACTAGATTGTAGTATTTTAGAGTTCTTCAAAGAAGATACCTCAAAACACCTGCCTAAATTACCTAGGAGTCCAAATTATTACATGAAAGTGATTTAGTATGAATGCTAATTTTTTCAACTTTAGATTTCTTTGTTATAACACTTAAAACGATATACCTAAGCTCGACTACGCTTTATTGCTACACCAGAATGTAAGTATTTTAGAGTTCTTCAAAGAAGATACCTCAAACACCTGCCTAAATTACCTAGGAGTCCAAATATTACACGAAATGATTTATTTTATAAAATGCTCAATTTTTTTTAAGTATATTTTATTTTTTATTATTTTTTTGATTTTTTTTTAAAAGAATTTTTTTTCCCTTTTCCCCCTTTTTTTTTGTTATAAACATTAAAAGAATATACCTAAGCTTGACTACGCTTTAATGCTAACACGCTAGAATGTAAAGTTTTTTAGAGTTTCTTAAAGAAGGATACCTCAAACACTGCCTAAATTACCTAGGAGTCAGAATTATTACAATGAAAGTGATTAGTATGAATGCTAATTTTTTCAACTTTAGATTTTCTTTGTTATAACACTTGAAAAACGTTATACCTAAAGCTCGAACTACGCTTTGATTGCTATACACCAGAATGTAAGATTTTTAGAGTTCTTCAAAAGAAGCACACCCTCAAACACCTGCCAAATTACCTAGGAGTCCAAATTATTTCACGAAAGTGATTTAGTGAAATGCTATTTTTCAACTTTAGATTTCTTTTGTTATAACACTTAAAACGTATACCTAAGCTCGACTACGCTTTATTGCACAGGAATGTAAGTATTTAAACTTGTTAAATGACGTTACCTCCAAACACCTGCCTAAATGCCTAGGAGTCAAAGGTGAATCAAAGTGTTTACAGCATGAAAGCTATTTTTTTCAACTTAAGATTTCTTTTGTTTATAACACTTAAAACGATATACTCAGCTTGACAAAAGATTACTTACTACACTTACATGAAACTAATACTTTCATAGTTCTTCAAAGAGATATCCTTCAAACACCTGCCTAAATACCTAGGAGTCAATTAGTTACACGAAAGTGATTTTAGTATGTAATGCTAATTTTTTTCAACTAAAGATTTCTTGTATAACACTTATAAACCGATATATAATAAGCTCGACACGCTTTTATGCTACATCAAAATGGTAGGTTTTTAGAGTCTTCAAATAAGCATACCTAACACCTGCCTAGCATTACTTACCTTGGAGTCCAAATTTATTACACGAAAGTGATTTAGTATGAATGCTTATTTTTCAACTTTAGATTTCTTTGTTATATACACTTAAAACGATATACCTAAGCTCAACTACGCTTTATTGGGTAACACCAGAATGTAAGTATTTCAGAGTTCTTCAAAGAAGATGCTTCAAACACCTTGCCTAAATTACCTAGGATCCAAATTATTACACGAAAGAGTGATTTAGTATGAATCCTAATTTTTTCAACTTTAGATTTCTTTGTTTATAACACTTAAAACGATTACCTAAGCCCGACTACGCTTTATTGCTACACCCAGAATGTAAGTATTTAGAGTTCTTCAAAAGAAGATACCTAAACACCTGCCTAAATTACCTAATAGAGTCCAAATTAATACATGAAAGTGATAGATGAATGCCTAATTTTTCAACTTTAGAATTTCTTATTATAACATCTTACAAACGATATACCTAAGCTCGACTACGCTTTATTGCTACAATCCAGAATGTAAGTATTTTTAGAGTTCTTTTCAAAAAAGATACCTCAAACAACTGCCTAAATTACTAGGAGTCCAAATTATTACATGAAAGTGATTTAGTATGAATGCTAATTTTTTCAACTTTAGATTTCTTTGTTATAACACTTAAAACGATATACCTAAGCTCGACTACGCTTTATTGCTACACCAGAATGTAAGTTTTTTAGAGTTTTTCAAAGAAAATCCTCAAACACCCGCCTAAATTACCTAGGAGTCCAAATTATATACATGAAGTGATTTAAGTATGATGGGTATTTTTTCACATTAAGATTTTCTTTTGTTATAATTCTACTTAAAAACGATATACTAAGTCTCCGACTACGCTTTATTGCCTACCCCAGAATGTAAGTAATTTTAGAGTTCTTCAAAAGAACGATACCTCAAACTCCTACCTAAATTACCTAGGATCCCAAATTATTACATGAAAGTGAATTAGTATGAATATGCTAATTTTTTCAACTTTTAGATTTCTTTGTTATAACACTTAAAACGATATACCTAAGCTCGACTACGCTTTATTGCTACACCAGAATGTAAGTATTTTAGAGTTCTTTTAAAAAGATACCTCAAACACCTGCCTAAATTACCTAGGAGTCCAAATTATTACATGAAAGTGATTTAGTATGAATGCTAATTTTTTCAACTTTAGATTTCTTTGTTATAACACTTAAAACGATATACCTAAGCTCCACTACGCTTTATTGCTACACCAGAATTTAAGTATTTTAGAGTTCTTCAAAGAAGATACCTCAAACACCTGCCTAAATTACCTAGGAGTCCAAATTATTACATTAATGTGATTTAGTATGGAAATGCTTAATTTTTTCAACTTTAGATTCTTTGTTATAACAACTTAAAACGATATACTAAGCTCGACTACGCTTTTATGTACACCCAAATGTAAGTATTTTAGAGTTCTTCCAAAGAAGATACCTCAAACACCTGCCCTAAATTTCCCATGAGTCTAAATTATTACATGAAAATGATTTAGTATGAATGCTAATTTTTTCAACTTTAGATTTCTTTGTTATAACACTTAAAACGATATACCTAAGCCTCTACCACGCTTTATTGATACACCACAGAATTAAGTATTTTAGACCGTCTTCAAAAAGACAATACCTCCACACACCTGCCTAAATTACCTAGGAGTCCAAATTATTACATGAAAGTGATTTAGTATGAATGCTAATTTTTTCAACTTTAGATTTCTTTGTTATAACACTTAAAACGATATACCTAAGCTCGCCTACACATTATTGCTACACCAGAATGTAAGTATTTTAGAGTTCTTTAAAGAAGATACCTCAAACACCTGCCTAAATTACCTAGGAGTCCAAATTATTAATGAAAGTGATTTAGTAAGAATGCTAATTTTTTCAACTTTAGATTTCTTTGTTATAACACTTAAACGATAAAACCTAAGCCTCGACTAATGCTTTATTGCACACATAATGTAAGTATTTTAGAGTTCTTCAAAGAAGATACCTCAAACACCTGCCTAAATTACCTAGGAGTCCAAATTATTACATGAAAGTGATTTAGTATGAATGCTAATTTTTTCAACTTTAGATTTCTTTGTTATAACCTTAAACGATATACCTAAGCTCGACTACGCTTTAATTGGCTACACAGAATGTAAGTAATTTTAAGTTCTTCAAAAGAAGATCCGTCAAAAACTGCCTTAAATACCTAGAGTCCAAATTATTACATGAAAGTGATTAGTATGAATGCTAATTTTTTCACCTTTATATTTTTGTTATAATACTTTAAAACGATATACCTAAGCTCGACTACGGTTTTATTTGCTACACCAGAATGTAAAGTATTTTAGAGTTCTTTCAAAAAAGAATACCTCACCACCTGCCTTTAATTACCCTAGGAGTCCAAAAATGTATTACATGAAAGTGACTTTAGAATGAATGCTAATTTTTTCAACTTTAGATTTCTTTGTTTATAAACTTAAAACGATATACCTAAAGTCGACTACGCTTTATTGCTACACAGAATGTAAGTATTTTAGAGTTCTTCCAAGAGGAGATACTCAAACACCTGCCTAAAATTACCTAGGAGTCCAAATTATTACATGAAAGTGAATTAGTATGAATGCTTAATTTTTTCAACTTTAGGTTTCTTTGTTATAAACACTTAAAACGATATACCTAAGCTCGACTACGCTTATTGCTACACCAAGATGTAATATTTTAGATTTCTTCAAAGAAGATACCTCAAACCACCTGCCTAAATTACCTAGGAGTAAAAAATTATTACATGAAAGTGATTTAGTATGAATGCTAATTTTTCAACTTTAGTTTCTTTGTTATAACCTTAAAACCGATAAACCTAAGCCGACTATGCTTTTATTGCTACACCATAAGTAAGTATTTTAGAATTCTTCAAAGAAGATACCGTCAAACACCTGCCTAAATTACCTAGGAGTCCAATTTATTACATGAAATGATTTAGTATGAATGGTAATTTTTTCAAACTTTAGATTTCTTTGTTTAAGACAACTTAAAAGATTATACCTAAGCTCGACTACGCTTATTGCTACACCAGAATGTAAGTATTTTTAAGTTTTTCAAAGAAGATACCTCAAACAGCTGCCTAAATTACCTAGGAGTCCAAAATTATTACATGAGAAGTGATTTTAGTTGAATGCTAATTTTTTTTCAACTTATTTTTCTTTGTTATAATCTTAAAACGATAATACCTAAGCTCGCTACGCCTTTATTGCTACACCAGAATGTAAGTAATTTAGAGTTCTTCAAAAAGATATCCTCAAACACCTGCCTTATTACCAAAGGTGTCCAAAATTATTACATAAAAGTGATTTAGTTTGATGCTAATTTTTTCAACTTTAGATTTCTTTGTTATATAACACGCTTAAAACGATATACCTAAGCTCACTACGCTTTATTGCTACCCAGAATGTAAGTATTTTAGAGTTCTTCAAAAGAAGATACCTCAAACCCCTGCCTAACTTACCTAGGAGTCCAAATTATTTAACATGAAAAGTGGATTTGAAGTAAATGAATGGTAAATTTTTTCAAATTTTAGATTCTTTTGTTATGACACTTAAACGATATACCCCTAAAGCTCGACTAAGCTTTAATTGCTACAACCGATGTAAGTATTTTAGAGTTCTTCAAAGAAGATACCTCAAATACCTGCCTAATTAACTAGGAGTAAAAATTATTACATGAAAAGGTGATTTAGTATGAATGCTAATTTTTTTCAACTTTAGATCATTTCTTTGTTATAACACATAAACGATATACCTAAGCTGACTACGCTTTATTCGCTACATCGAGCCGGAAACTGTACGTTATTTAGAGTTTCCTCAAAGAAGATACCTCAAACACACTGCCTAAATTACTAGGAGTCCAAATTATTACATGAAAGTGATTTTGTATGAATGCTAATTTTTTCAAACTTAGATTCCTTTGTTATAGAACTTAAACGATATAACCTAAGCTCGACTACTACATTATTGCTTATAAAGAACCGAATGTAAGTATTTTAGAGTTCTTTAAAGAAGATACCCTCAAAACGCCTGCCCTAATTACCTGGAGTCAAATTATTAACATGAAAGTGAATTTAGTATGATGCTATTTTTTTCCAACTTTAGATTTCTTTGTTTATAACACTTAAAAACGATATACCTAAGACTACGTTTATTGCTACACCAGAATGGAAGTATTTTTTAGAGTTCTTCAAAGATGATACCTCAAAAACCTGCTTAAATTACCTAGGAGTCCAAATTATTAACTGAAAGTGATTAGTTAATGAATGCTAATTTTTCCACTTAGATTTCTTAATTATATGACATTAAAACGTATACCTAGCTCGACTACGCTTTATTGCTACAACAGAATGTAAGTATTTCAGAGTTCTTCAAAGAAGATACTCAAACACCTGGCCTAAATTACCTAGGAGTCCAAATTATTACATGAAAGTGATTTAGTATGAATGCTAATTTTTTCAACTTTAGATTTCTTTGTTATAACACTTAAAACGATATACCAAGCTCGACTACGTTTATTGATACACCAGAAATGTAGTTTTTAGAGTTCTTTCAAAAGACAATACCTCACACACTGCCTAAATTACCTAGGAGTCCAAATATTACATGAAAGTGACTTAGTATGAATGCTAATTTTTTCAACTTTAGATTTCTTTGTTATAACACTTAAAACGATATACCTAAGCTCGACTACGCTTTATGGCTACACCAGAATGTAAGTATTTTAGATTTCTTTAAAGAGAAGATACCTCAACAACCTGCCTAAATTACCTAGGAGTCCCAAAATTTATTACATGAAAGTGATTTAGTATGAATGCCAATTTTTCAACTTTAGAATTTCTTCTTTGTTATACACACTTAAAACGATAAACCTAAGCTCGACTATGCTTTTTATTGCTACACCAGAATTTAAGTATTTTAGAGTTCTTCAAAAGAAGATACCTCAAACACCTGCCTAAAATTACCTAGAGTCCAAATTATTACGAAAATGATTTAGTATGAATGGTAATTTTTTCAACTTTGAATTTCTTTGTTATAACACTTAAAACGTTACCTAAGCTCGACTACGCTTTTATGCTAAACCAGAATGTAAGTATTTTAAAGTTCTTCAAAGAAGATACCTCAAACACCTGCCTAAATTCCTAGGAGTCCAATTATTACTAAAGCTGATTTATATGAAATGCTAATTTTTTCACTTTCTTATTTCTTTGTTATAAATACTTAAAACGATAAGTACCTTTAAGCCTCGACTACGCTTTAGTTGCTACAGACCAGAAAATGTAAGTATTTTAGAGTTTTCAAAGAAGATACCTCAACACCTGCCTTAATTACCTAGGAGTCCAAATTATTACCTGAAAGTGATTTAGAATGAATGCTATTTTTTCAACTTTAGATTTCTTTGTTATAAACACTTAAAACGATATACCTAAGCTCAACTACGCTTTAATGCTACCAGAATAGTAAGTATTTAGAAGTTTCTTCAAAGAGATACATCAAACACACCTGCTAAATTACTAGGAGTCCAAATTATTACATGAAAAGTGAATTTAGTAATGAATGCTAATTTTTTCAAATTTAGATTTCTTTGTTATAAACACTTAAAACGATATACCTAAGCTCGACTAAGCTTTATTTGCTACACCAGAATGTAAGTATTTTGAAGTTCTTCAAAGAAGATACCTCAAACACCTGCCTAAAATTACCTAGGAGTCCAAATTATTACATAAAGTGATTTAGTATGAATGCTAATTTTTTTCAACTTTAGATTTCTTTTTATAACAACATAAACGATATACCTAAGCTCAACTACGCTTTATTGCAATACACCGAATGTAAGTATTTTAGAGTTCTTCAAAGAAGATACTCAAACAACACCTGCCTAAATTACCTAGAAGTCCAAATTATTTCATGACAGATGATTTTGTATGAATCTAATTTTTTCAACTTTAGATTTCTTTGTTATAAAACGTTAAAAACGATAATACAATAAGCTCCCGACTAGCGCATTTATTGCTAGCACCAGAATGTAAGTATTTAGAGTTCTTCAAAGAAGATATACCTCAAACACCTGCCAAATTTACCTAGGAGTCCAAATTATTACATAAATTGATTTAGTATGAATGCTAATTTTTTCCAACTATTTCCTTTGTTATAACATTAAACGATATAGCTAAGCTTCGACTACGCTTTATTGCTACACCAGAATGTAAGTATTTTAGAGTTCTTCAAAGAAGATACCTCAAACACCTGCCTAAATTACCTAGGAGTCCAAATTATTACATGAAGTGATTTAGTATGAATGCTAATTTTTTCAAACTTTAGATTTCTTTTGTTATAACACTTAAAACAACCATATACCTAAGCTCGACTACGCTTTATTTGCTACAGCAACACCAGAATGTAAGTATTTTAGGGTTTCTTCAAAGAAGATACCTCAAACACCTGCCTAATTACCTATTACCAAATTAATACATGAAAGTGATTAGGATGAATGCTAATTTTTTCAACTTTAGATTTCTTTGTTATAACATTTAAAACGATATACCTAAGCTCGACTACGCTTTATTGCTACACCAGAATGTAAGTATTTTAGAGTTCTTCAAAAAAGATACCTCAAACACCTGCCTAAATTACCTAGGAGTCCAAATTATTACATGAAAGTGATTTAGTATGAATGCTAATTTTTTCAACTTTAGATTTCTTTGTTATAACACTTAAAACGATATACCTAAGTTCAACTACGCTTTATTGCTACACCAGAATGTAAGTATTTTAGAGTTCTTCAAAGAAGATACCTCAAACACCTGCCTAAATTACCTAGGAGTCCAAATTATTACATGAAAGTGATTTAGTATGAATGGTAATTTTTTCAACTTTAGATTTCTTTGTTATAACACTTAAAACGAAATACCTAAGCTCGACTACGGCCTTTCATTGGCTACACAGAATTGTAGTATTTAGGTTCCTTCAAAAGAAGATTACTTCAAACTCTACCTAAATTACCTAGGAATCCAAATTATTACATGAAAGTGATTTGTATGAATGCTAAAATTTTTCAAACTTTAGATTTCTTTGTTTAAAAAAATAAAAACAATATACCTAAGCCCCACCTCCCTTTTTTTCCAACCCCAAAAAATAAATTTTTTAATGTTTTTTAAAAAAAAAACCCCCAAAACCCCCCCCCAAATTACTGGGGACCAAATTATTACATGACGGATTTAGTATGAATGCTAATTTTTTCAACTTTATATTTCTTTGTTATAATCTAAACATATACGCTAAGCTCCGACACCCTTTTATTGCTAAACCAGAATGTAAGTATTTAGAGTTCTTCAAAGAAGATATACCTAAAACACCTGCCTAAATTACCTAAGAGTCCAAATTATTACATGAAAATAATTTAGAATGAATGCTAATTTTTTTCAACTTTAGATTTCTTTGTTATAACACTTAAAACGATATACCTAAGCTCAACTACGCTTTTTTGCTACACCAGAATGTAAGTATTTTAGAGTTCTTCAAAAAAATAACCTCAAAACACCTGCCTAAATTACCTAGGAGTCCAAATTATTACATGAAAGTGATTTAGTATGAATGCTAATTTTTTCAACTTTAGATTTCTTTGTTATAACACTTAAAACGATATACCTAAGCTCGACTACGCTTTATTGCTACACCAGAATGTAAGTATTTTAGAGTTCTTCAAAGAAGATACCTCAAACACCTGCCTAAATTACCTAGGAGTCCAAATTATTACATGAAAGTGATTAGTATGAATGCTAATTTTTTCAACTTTAGATTTCTTTGTTATAACACCTAAAACGATATACCTAAGCTCGACTACGCTTTAATGTCACACAAGAATGTAAGTATTTTAGAGTTCTTCAAAGAAGATACCTCAAACACCTGCCTAAATTACCTAGGAGTCCAAATTATTACATGAAAGTGATTTAGTATGAATGCTAATTTTTTCAACTTTAGATTTCTTTGTTATAACACTTAAAACGATATACCTAAGCTCGACTACGCTTTATTGCTACACCAGAATGTAAGTATTTTAGAGTTCTTTTAAAAAAAGAAACTCAAACACCTCCCTAAATTACCTAGGGGTCCAAATTATTAAATTAAAAATAATTTAGTATGATTGCTTATTTTTTCAAAATTTAGATTTCTTTGTTTAACACTAAAAGATATACCTAAGTTCAACTACGCTTTATTGCTACACAGAATGTAAGTATTTTTTAGATTTCTTCAAAGAAGATACCTCAAACACCTGCCTAAATTACCTAGAGTCCAAATTATTACATGAAAGTGATTTAGTATGAATGCTAATTTTTTCAACTTTAGATTTCTTTGTTATAACACTTAAAACGATATACCTAAGCTCGACTACGCTTTATTGCTACACCGGAATGTAAGTATTTTAGAGTTCTTCAAAGAAGATACCTCAAACACCTGCCTAAATTACCTAGGAGTCCAAATTATTACATGAAAGTGATTTAGAATGAATGCTAATTTTTTCAATTCTAGATTTCTTTGTTTATTAAAACCTTAACACGATATACCCTAAGCTCAACTTACGCTTTATTGCTACACCAGAATGTAAGTATTTTAGAGTTCTTCAAAGAAGATACCTCAACACCTGCCTAAATTACCTAGGAGTCTAAATTATTACATGAAAAGTGATTTAGTATGAAGGTAATTTTTTCACATTTAGAATTTCTTTGTTATATACACTTAAACCGATATACCTAAAGCTCGACCTAAGCTTTATTGCTACAGCCAGAATGTAGTCATTTTAGAGTTCCTTCAAAAAAGAAACGAAAAACCACCAGCCTAAATTACCTAGGGGTAAAAAATTATTACGTTAAAGTGATTTTTTATGAATGCTATTTTTTCAACTTTCAGATTTCTTTGTTATTTAACACTTAAAACGATATACCTAAGCTCGACTACGCTTTATTGCTACACCAGAATGTAGTATTTTAGAGTTCTTCAAAGAAGATACCTCAAACACCTGCCTAAATTACCTAGGAGTCCAAATTATTACATGAAAGTGATTTAGTATGAATGCTAATTTTTTCAACTTTAGATTTCTTTGTTATAACACATAAAACGATATACCTAAGCTCGACTACGCTTTATTGCTACACCAGAATGTAAGTATTTTAGAGTTCTTCAAAGAAGATACCTCAAAAACCTGCCTAAATTACCTAGGAGTCCCAATTATTACATGAAAGTGATTTGTATGATGCTAATGGGTTTTTCAACTTTAGATTTCCTTGTTATAGACACACTTTAAACGATATTACCTAAGGCTCGAACTACGCTTTAATTGGCTACAACCAGAATGTAAGTATTTTAGAGTTCTTCACAGAAGATACCTCAAACCCTGCCTAATTACCTATTAGTCCAAATTAATACCATGAAAGTTGATTAGGAATGAATGCAATTTTTTCCAAAACTTTAGATTTCTTATTAATAGAACATTTAAAAACGATATATCCTAAGCTCGGGACTACGATTTTATTGCCACACTCCAGAATGTAAGTATTTTAGAGTTCTTTAAAGAAGATACCTCAAACACCTGCCTAAATTACCTAGGAGTCCAAATTATTACATGAAAGTGATTTAGTTATGATGCTAATTTTTTCCAAGCTTTAGATTTCTTTTGTTTAACACTTAAAACGATATACCTAAGTTCACTACGCTTTATGCTACACCAGATGTAAGTTTTTTTAGAGTTCCTTCAAGAAGATCCTCAAACACCTGCTAAATTACCTAGGAGTCCAAATCTATTACATGAAAGTGATTTAGTAAGAATGCTAATTTTTTTATAAACTTTATATTTCTTTGTTATAATACTTAAAACGATATACCTAAGCTCGACTACGCTTTAATGCTACATCAGAATGTAAGTATTTAGAGTTCTTCAAAGAGAATACCTCAAACACCTGCCTTAAATTTACCTATGAGTCCAAATTATTACATGAAAGTGATTTAGTATGAATGCTATTTTTTCAACTTTAGATTTCTTTGTTATAACACTTAAAACGATATACCTAAGCTCGACTACGCTTTATTGCTACACCAGAATGTAAGTATTTTAGAGTTCTTCACCACGACCGATACTCCAAACACCTGACCGAGTTTACCTAGGCGAGCAGATTCTTCCATGCAAGCGGTGGAGTATCCACGCTAATTTTTTCAACTTTAGATTTCTTTGTTATAAACTTAAAACGATATAACCGTAAGCTCGACTAAGTTTATTGCTACACCAGAAATGTAAGTATTTTAGCAGTTCTTCAAACGAAGATACCATCAACACATCCTATTACCTCACGGAGTAAAAATTAATACATGAAAGTGATTTAGTATGAATGCTATTTTTTCAACTTTAGATTTTTTTTTTGTTATAACACATAAAACGATATACCAAGCCGACTACGCCATTTAATGTGCTACACCAGAATGTAAGTATTTTACAGTTCTTCAAAGAAGATACCTCAAACACCTGCCTAAATTACCTAGGAGTCCAAATTATTACATGAAAGTGATTTGTGTGAATGCTAATTTTTTCAACTTTAGATTTCTTTGTTATATAACACTTAAAACACGATAAGTACCTAAGCTCGACTACGCATTATTGCTACACCAGAATGTAAGTATTTTTAGAGTTGCTTAAAGAAGCACATA
>JABUQX010086810.1:0-42500 GCA_015478945.1 Trachelipus rathkii
ACATATGTACACCAAAGTGCATATGTTTCCAGGAACTTCGACTATATCATCGTGACTTCTTTCAACCGTCCGAATATAAATCGCCGCTAACCTCTAAAGAAAGAGATGACAATGATAGGGAAGGTGCAGGAATACTCATTCATAAATCTGTCCCTTACTCTCTAGTCCCTCTCTAAACTAAACTTCATGCAGTGGCAGCACGAATTCATTTGTCCGCCGACCTTATTATCTGCTCAATCTACTTGGCTCCGAGTAGTGAATATACTAAGGTCGACTTAGCTGATCTTTTTAAACAATTTCCTACTCCAGTTGTTTTACTAGGAGACATCTACCTTCGCCACCCCTTATGGGGCGACTCTGCCACTTCGTCTAAGTCCAAGATCCTTGTAGATCTTCTAACTCCCTTTTCCCTGGGATGCCTTAACACAGGACTCCATACATATGAACGTTTAGATACACACACTTTCTCCTGTATTGATATTTCCTTTTGTTCCCATTCCTTCATGGATCGCTTTACCTGGTCCCGCTTTGATTATTATGCGGCAGTGACCATAACCCAATAGCTTTAAATGAGCTCGTACCTAGCCCAATGTTAAAACCTAACTCCAGCTGGCATTATGACCGAGCGGAGTGGGCCCCTTTTTTATCAAGCAACAGGTATCCCACTTTCTCCCTTCAATAACCGGTTTCCGACTGTTAATGATGCCTTTCGCTTTTTCCAGAAAGTTGTCATCTCAACAGCGGAAGCTTGCATTCCGCAATCTTCCGCAGGCAGGTGGTCGGCAACCCCTTGGTGATCCCATGAGTGCGCACAAGCTACAGGAAACTCTACAGGCAATACAAAAAGACCCGTACCACCCCAAACATGATCAATTTTAAAGCAGCTGCGGTACAAGATCTTCGACTATGTCATAGTGACTTCTTTCGACTGTTCGCTTCACAACTCCCATTCTTTTAGTGTGGAAAGTTACACAGAATATATCTCGTCGCTCCAACAACTCCTCACCCACAGTCCTCCATTATGGGTCTGATATAACTGACACGATCTCCGTCCCTGCATGCTGCTTTTGCAGATGCAATAGGTTATAGTTTTGCTAGCCACTCTAGCTCTTTCCAATATCCTGAAGCCTTTCAAAAATTGAGAACTAACACTGCACAGCAAGACTTTTCAACAGTGAAAGTCGAAGATCATACCTACAACCGTCTTTTTACATTTGCAGAGTATCAAACTGCACTGGCGAATAGCAAAGACGGTGGTCTTGGTCCATACATGATTTCGTACATCATGTTCCGTCATATCCATCCCTCGGCATCAGCATTTTTGCTGGATCTATATAACAGAATCTGAATAGAATCTTCTTTTCCCTCTATCTGGACTACAACATATGTAATTCATATCCCCAAACCTGGCAAAGATCCGAAGTTGACGGACAACCAAAGACCAATTTCGCTGACCTGTCATTCCTGTAAATTAATGGAGAAAATGGTTCAGGCCGCTTTCTCCCTGTTCAGGAGAGTCGCCAAGCTTTTTCAAACTTCCAGTTTGGTTTCCATAAAAATCGCTCGACTGCGGACCACTTGGTAAAACTAGACCATGACATCCGGCAAGCCTTCTCAACTGGTGGGATGGTTCTTGTTGTCTTCTTTGACCATGAAAAGGCTTACGACACAACGTGGAGAACTGGGATCCTCCTTAAACTCCATTCGCTCGGTTTCCGCGGACAACTCCCACTTTTCATTAAATGCCTTGTCAAACAGATCCATCCAGGTTCGGTGCTCTTCTATTCTGTCACGCTACTTTACTCTATATGACGTTCCGCAGGGTAGTGTTCTAAGTGTACTACTATTTGCTCTCGAATTTAATATCGTTACTTCTATCCCAGCGATGGTCAATTTTTCTATCTATGTTGATGACCTTGCGTTATATATAGCCGGTGCCAGGCTACCTTTCCTCGAACGGCAACTTCAACTAGTTATTGAGAATATTTCACAATGGGGTAACTCCCATGGCTTCCATTTTTCTCCCACCAAAACCTCAGCAGTGCTTTTTAAGAAAAAATGGAATCGAAGAACCTGCCACATTCTTCCAGCGAACCTAACCTTATATGGTTCGCCCATTCCTGTAACTTCACAGGTCAAATTTCTAGGACTCGTTCTAAATGACAACTTAAATTATGCACCGCATATTAAACACCTGAAAACAACTTGTTATCTCGCGTTTGACCTATTAAGTCATCTCGCCTCAAAATCTTGGGGTGCCGATCGCAAGTCCCTTTTACGTCTCTACATCGCCCTAATCCGATCGAAACTGGACTATCACTGTGCAGTATATAGTCAGGCCTCCACAATACTACTACACCCATTAGATCCCATCCAAAACGATGCGATCCGTATCTCCACTGGAGCCTTCCGATCATCCCCTCGGGTGAGCCTTTAAGTTGAATCCAATGTGATGCCATTCTCTCTTCGAAGAGAATACATCATGTGTACAAGTTATCTTCGTTTTCAAACCCCAATACCGTCTGCTTTGACACCGATTCTGCAGAAGATACCTCAGAATCCTAATTACTGGCAATTTGCAAACACAGTTCATAACATTCTTAATTTTCTTAACATCCCTTTGCAAAAGGTGCTGCCTTTCTCTTACGACGAAGGGTACACACCTTGACTATTCCCCGCTCCCACCATTTGCTTGGCTCTGACCCCTCTCTCCAAATCTAGCCACCCTGCTGCCTTGTTAAAAGCATCATTCCTGTCTTATTTTAGTTTACTGACGGCTCTAAAACAGGGGACAGTGTGGGATAATCTGCTGTCTTTCCTGACCGCAACCTCTCCCATACCCTCCCCCCTCATGCGTCAATTTTTACGGCAGAATTAATGGCTATAATGATTGCTCTTTTCTCGAATTCTAATCCTTAACCAAGATCACTCTTATGTCATTTATTCAGATTCGCTCAGCGCGCTACAAGCGCTTAAAACCCCTTATTCTAAAAACGCAATGGTATCTGCTCTACAATACTTTCTTTGGCTGCTCCACTCCTGTAATAAACATTATTTTATGTTGGACTCCCTCTCATGTAGGGGTAACTGGCAATGAAATAGCTGATAGAGAAGCCAAATTGGCCATCTCTTCTTTTCGGAGTTGTTCTAGGTATCATCCGACAAGGCCGCCTTTCATCAACTGATTACTATCCTGCTCTCCGACAGGGCTTTCGATCTTGTTGGCAAGAGTGCTGGACGAATGATCAGAGGGGAGTGAAACTCAGAAATATAAAGCCGAGAATGGATGAGTGGTCTTCCTCCCACAGACGAAATCGCTTACACGAGGTGATACTTGCACGCCTCCGTATTGGCCACATCAATATCACTCCCGGTCACTATATGTCACGGGACCCTCCTCCTCCCATTTGCAAATTTTGCCGTAGCCATACCCCCCAATCTATTCGCCATATCTTTATTGATTGTTCGCATATCGACCCTATTCTCCGTCGTCATTTTCCTACTTTACAGTCCATAACACCTTCTAAAAGATTATCCCATATCTTATCTGAATCTTCCCACTTCAGCAGTAACTCTATTTTCTTGTATCTCCAAGTGAATATTCTTTATAACTTTGATTTTGCTATATAATATTAGGACTATTTATAATGCAAGGATACAATTTTATTTAGTTTTAATTTATTTTTGACTAACTGAATATTCATTTCGCCATTCATATCTTCCTTTGACATTTGAAATATGCATGTGCCAGGGCCCGCCAATGGTGTTGATTTTTTAGCCCAGTGTGGCCGCTTCTTTGTGAGCAGTGCTGGGTCTTGTACATTGACTCAAAAATAATATATATATATATATATATATATATATATATATATATATATATATATATATATATATATATATATATATATATATATATATATATATATATATATATATATTTTTATATACTGTGGCGTCTTGAGGTTGTGTTGCCGACTCTCATACGAGAGGAAGCTGGTTCAATCCTCCGCGTAGCAATTGGAGTTTTATCTACCTGGGGCGAATTAAAACTCGACTGCGAACACGTTAGTGGCGCTGGTTGTGGGATAGCCGGCCTTAAAGTTCAATTTCCTGTAGACCCGCTTTTCGTGTTTATATATATATATATATATATATATATATATATATATATATATATATATATATATATATATATATATATATATATATATATATATATATAATAGTGATATGGACGATAATGAAATTTTTGCCGATGACGATGTGACGATGACGATTAGAGCAAATTTCAAACTGATGACGATGACGATGACGATGACGATTAATTGAAAAACTATATTTTAAATTCCTCTCTTCTCTCTCTCTTATATATATATAGTATATATATATATATATAGCATATATATATATATATATATATATATATATATATATATATAGTATATATATATATATTTTATATATATATATATATATATATATATATATATATATATATATATATATATATATATATATATATATATATATATATAAGGCTGTAGACAGGGGGGTGGGGGGTTCAACCTCCCGAAATTATTTTAGGGATCAAAATTTTTGATTCCTTAAGTCTCAATAATAATAATAATAATAATAATAATAATAATAATAATAATAATAATAATAATAATAATAATAATAACTAATAATAATAATAATAATAATAATAACAATAACACACACACACACACACACACACACACAATAATAATAATAATAGTTAATCAGTGAAAATGAAAAGTATTTATTGAGAGACAAGTTTGTGGTCCGTAACGATTTCTTAGGTCAAGTGGCTGTCTTCATACATGTATAAAATATTTAGACCAGGGACTTAAATGGGTTTCCAAGTTTGCAGATGATAGCAAATTGGCTACCTCAATAAGGAATAATGATGGATGTATAAAGATTTAAAAAATAAGGAGGGAGCTGTAATCGTTGATGGGATGAGCAGGTTCATTTCTTCTTCAGCTAAATTTTTCTTTCCTCATTCATTCCTTCTAAAACTAAATCTTTCTTTCCTCATAATCCATGGTTCGATCGTGCTTATTCTCTGGCCATTCAGGCTAGAGACAGTGCCTATCGAGTGTGGAAAAATTCTCGTTCCCTTATCACTCTCGCTAATTTTCATTCAGCTAGAAATCGTTGCAGGGATACTCTTCGACGAGCAAAGCTGGCTTTCATCAAAGGAAAGTGCGCCAACCTCCTTGGTTCTCCAACTGACAAATCTTTCATCTCTAGCAACTTCTTGTAAATCTGCCTTTCCTCCCTCTTATTTGATCTGGATCATTGTGTTAAGTGAATTCTCCAACTGAAAGGGGCTAATCTCTTCGGCCCTAGCCAACTATATTCTATGTCTCAATACTAGCACTTTCCCTCCCTCAGTGTTGGAAGCTCTCACATGTCCAACCTATTCCGAAAAAAGGAAGCCGCTCTGATCCTTCTAACTATCGCCCTGAATCGCCTCACTTGTATTCTATCTAAGATCTTTGAAACCCTTCTCAACTCACTTCTTAGATCATCTGGAAACTCACTCCTGATCGCCAGTACGGCTCTCGCTGCACGAAGTCTACTGGCGATATACATTCCTATCTAACCGATTTATGGTTTTTCTCGTTCTTAGGAACTACGGGGAGACTTGGGTGGTGGCGCTTGGACATATCCAAAGCATTTGACCGAGTATGGCACGCGTCACTGCTCAACAAGCCCTTTTAGTTTCCTCCTTCTCTTTGCTTACTTATATCTAGCTTTCTTTCAATCGCTCAATATCGGCTGTTGTTGATGGGGCGACTTCTTCTTCTTTTCTGTCAATAGTGGTGTTCCTCAGGGTTCTGTCTTATCTCCTACTTTATTCCTACTTTTCATTAATGATCTTCTCACCTGCACCTCTAACTCTATCCACTCGTATTCCGATGACTCGACCCTTCATTCTTTAACTCATATCAATTCTACTCCCACTTTTACTTCTGGAATTGCCTCTCGTCTTAATCTTTCCGATTTTATTCTCGCTGATGGATAGAAATAACTTTGTGAAATTCAATTCTTTAAACCCCAACTTTTACAAATCTCCTTCTCCAAAATACCTTTCTAACTTTCCTGTCTCTTTCGACGGTTCTGTCGTCTCTCCTGTTGACAATATAAACATCCTTGGCCTTAAAATGAACAAAAAAATGTCTTGGAAACCTCACATCACAACGGTTGCTAGGGCGGCCTCAAAGAACTGGAAGTTCTGTTTAGACTGTGAGAGTTTCCTCCTTTTCTCAGTTGCTCCGCTATACAAAGGTCTCATCCGCCCATGTATGGAGTACTGCTCTCATATCTGGGGGGGGCTCTGGTTTCACCCGGCTTTTTGACAGGGTCGAGTCAACGGCAAAAAGGCTTATAAACTGTTCTGTACTTTCCAGTTCACTTGACCCTTTATCTTTGCGAGGCGATGTTGGTGCTTTATCTCTATCCTATAGGTACCGCAGCGGCAAGTGCTCAAGGGAACTTATCACTCGCGTACCACCACCTTTACGACGCCTTCGTAGCACAATAGGTGCTGTATCTGCGCACGAGTATTGTGTTGACATTGGTAACTCCAGGCTAGTTTGCTGTGGTGCTTCCTTCTTTCCCACCACCTCTGTTTTGTGGAATTCTCCTCCATCTTCTGTATTTCCTACTGAATTTAATCTCCTCACTTTAAAGCCTGCGTCTGTGCTCATATGCGTAATTTGCGCTAGAGGGTGAACTTTTGAGAGTACTACACCCCTCCTTGAATAGAGCTCTGCCCGTGAGTGGTGGTGACAACTGTAAAAAAAATCCTTGAATGGGCAGATATGTGGCAATGAACTGAAACATCATTCAGATTATCCCAGAAAATCGTACTCTCTCAACATTACCCTTAGATGGACCATATGTCTCAACCACACAAATTTTGACCTTTTCAAACAAATTTAACCTTTAGACTTCTAGTACTCAGTACTCACACACACAAAATCTACCATAGCTCTCTACCACAACTCACTCATCAGAATTGCAAATCCTTCTATCCCCCTCTCATTCCTTTCCACAGCAACACAAACACATTTCACACCACACCACTCATTTTCACCGTTTCCTTTCATCTTTGTTTCAGTCACAGCGAGCAAATCAAATTTGCCCTTTCTAAATACATCCATCACCTCTCTCCTTTTCCTCAACATTTATTCCTCTGACATTTCATATACAGATACGATTCATACATTGTCGCAGAAGGATAGAAGGGCGCTTACTGCGATCACGAACTTCTCCGAGGCATGCATTAGCATTCCTGGCAAAAGATAAGTGGTAGTAGGCAGCCAACCTAACTACCACCGTCCCTAGTCGCCTTCTACGACACGCAGGACATATGATGTGGGCAATTTTTTCTCCCACATCATATGGATTATAAGGGATAGGATGTCTGTAAGTTGTTGTCTAGAAGAGGGGTGTGGAATGTGGTATGTGTATATGATATGTTGTCTGGAGGATGAGTGTGGATATGAACGCATAACAGAAAGGCGAACCATCAGGCACTGGAATGTCATACATACCATAAGCAAAATGGGTATATATATATATATATATATATATATATATATATATATATATATATATATATATATATATATATATATATATATATATATATATATATATATATATATTTATATAGTATATATATATATATATATATATATATATATATATATATATATAAATATATATTATTATTATTATTATTATTATTATTATTATTATTATTATTATTATTGAGATTTTAATATTATTCAAAAAATTTTTAATATTTGTTCAATTAATCGACAAAAATTGACGAAATTTGCTTCGATGACGATGACGATGTAAAAATATGCCGATTTTTGCCGATGACGATGACGATTAATCGTCCCATCACTAATATATATATATATATATATATATATATATATATATATATATATATATATATATATATATATATATATATATATATATATTTTTTTTTTTTTTTTTTTTTTTGGGGTGTAAGATGAATCAGGAAAAATGTAACAAACATTTTATGCGTGGCCTAGTATTATCTTTTAATTGGAAGTTTGCTATAACAGCTGCCTTTCAACTTCTTGATATTCAGTATAGAGCTCATACCAACCGAATTTAGATCTGTAATCCTAGGTGAAGCGAGCGTTTGTGGCAAGTTTGGTAGTTTTTTCTCTCCATACATCGTTGATTTGTTGGTAAGTTAAAAGACATTGTCCGTGTATTAGAAAAGTTATGCATTTAACATTTATGACGTTAATAACTTTTAAATAAAATTTACAGAGAGAAACAAAAGAATGGGTTCCTTCTGCGATATTCGGAGGAATCTCTCTGATTGCCGGATGCTTAATGGTGTTTCTTCCAGAGACTAGAGACCAAAATTTAGCAGAGTCAACTGAAAAAACTGAAAGGACTGAAAAAATATTGAAAAATTAGCAAAAGATCAATGAAATTAGGAAAATCGCTTTGATATTTAATTTTCAAATCATCCGAAACAAAATGGTTTTCAAATTTAAAATTCTTTTCTGAAAAAAAATAATCTAATTTAATGATTAAGCTTTTCTTTTCGAAACAAGTACAAATTTCACAATTCAATTCGAAAATTTATCAAATGAAACATTAAAAAAGATGTTATTTATCTAAGTGTTCTGAATTTATATAAGTTGTCTAACTGTAAATAATTAATAATAATAACAAAGATTAAGAATGAGAGTATATGGGGAATCTTCATAGAATACGGATGGTACTTTCATGACTGAAGAGACGGATGTGAGGAGAGAGTGGAGGTAACATTTCGAAAATCTGTAGCACTAGCAATGATGAAGAGGTAAATGTGTGTGGGCTTGATGGTGTAAGAAGTATATCTTTTGGGGATGAAGTAATTAGTAAGGAGGTTGAAGAATGGTAAATTAGCAGAGTATAGGTGGAATTACTGATGGAATGATCAAGAACGGAGGTGGGATTGTGATCGACTGGATATGGAAGTTGTGTAACAAAGTGTTTGAGGAGGGTATAGTTCCGGAGGACTGTTGAAGAGGGGTAATAGTACCTACCTCTAATAGTAGTATAAGGGTAAGGGAGATAATAAATTAGTTTATCGAGTGTTCTAGGGAAGATACATGATGGTATTTTGGTTGAAAGATCAGCTAGTGACTGATTGTTGAAGAACAAAGTGCATATCAAATTTTTACATTGAAATGGGTGAGAAAATGAAGAGTATTGAAGAAGAAAAGTTGTGAGCGGTAGGAACGTTTCTAGTCCAATTAAATCTTTGGTCAATGAAAAGGGACTGCCTCGAGTGCACTAGGAATCTGCATGAGGCTCTGTTGTTACCGGTGGTAATTTATAGTAGTGAAACCATGGTGCCAAATAAGAGGTATATATCCAGGGTGCGGTCTTTTCAGATAGATAATCTTATAGGGGTGATGGGTGTGAGAAGAATTAATAAAATGAAGAAAGAACGTACTAGAGAGAGATTGTGTGATGTGACGAAAGGAGTAAATGAGAATAAGTGGGTGTATTAAAATGCTTGATCATTTGAAAAGAATGGATGGTAGTTAATTGGGCAAGCGGTTGCAGAGTGGTGTGTGTGTTGGGAAGCGTCTGGCAAGGAGACCTAAGAATAAGTGTGTCAAGGAAAAGAATGCGAATTCAGCACAAGCGAGAAGAATGAAGCATAAGAGTAAATGGCGTGGTTTTGCGAGGGGGAATTGTTGTGGGCCTTGCCTAGGGGGATGAACCCTGACAATGGCAAGATATTACAGTGGGTGTGTTTTCAGAGGTGTTGTCAAGTTCTAGGGTGGATTTTGGCTATTTTAAGGATGTGAGGAGAGGGTATGGAAGGGTGCGTTCTTTACGACTTAGTCGTGTTTTTCTACTTAACTATTCCGTTTCTGGTGCATGATTGCGCACCCCCGCAGTTCATTTTCTTCAAATGTTAGCGAATGTTGAAAAACTATGAATATTTTCAATTATTAATCCTTTCCAAATGATTACAAAGAAGCAAAGAATTATAAAACTTAAAATAATATATAAAAAAAAAACTTTTTTAGTTCACACCTCACGATCAATGCCCATTTCTGTGTAACTGCTACTTAATTAAGATATGAACTAGGGATCGAACTTTGACCCTTTGCTGTGACTCAGTCGCTCTATAGTTGTGCTACATTCTGATTGACTCCTAAACCTGTTTAACTTTTATTAATATGAGGTTGATAAACTGTAATTTTCTACATCACTCCTTTATTGCTACATAATAATTGGCAACCTCCCTTATAGTTAATAACAATCATCATCATTTTCGACAGTAAGCAATTATAAAATTAAAAAGCCGACTCGAACAATATAAAATAAATACTACAGTATAAAATTCAAGTACCGTAATTTTTTTTTATAGCTTTGTCAATAAATTCCTTTTATATGTTCTTATATACGAAAGTGATTAATATCAACTCTAAAAATGAATGTACTAACAAAAGAAAACTAAAAAAAAAACAAATATAAACACAACAAAGAAGACAAGGCAAACCCAATGTGTTACTTATAAAGGGTAAAATTAATAAATAAAAAACATTTTTATTTCTATTATAAAATTCAATACCTTTAAAGTTCTTAACAAAAATCAAAAAACATTTGAACCTTTCAATGACTAGTTAAAACTATAATGTTCTAATATTTTAAATTGTATTTATGATAACCCAATGTACAAAGAGAAACAGAATCATCGGAAACCACAGTATACATATTTAATTATAAAATATAACCTCTGGAAATTTAAAAACTAACCTCCAGAAAATTCTATATTTCATATCTAATAATACGCTAAGAATTTCCTAACAAATGGAATATGGAAATTCTCTATCATAATTTATTATTCTAAAAAATATTTTAAAATTATTTGACAACTTTTTTATACATTGGTCACGTCGTTTAATTCACATCTCAACATAACTGGATTTCATACGTGAACTTCAGTGTTAAATTAATCATATAAAATAAATATGAATTGACTTAAGACATACAAAAAACCTAAGAAAGAAACAATTTTGGTTTTACTTATATTAATTAATGAAATTGTCTGAAACAGTAAATTGGAAAGTAAAAAAAAAAATCACATTATAAAATATATATAACTAAATATCTAAAATTTTATTCAGTAAAATTATAAAAAAATATTTGTAATGATAGTAATTTTATATAGTATATTAGTTATATATAATGTATATATATATTATATATATATATAGTAGTATTATTTTCTATTTAATATAAATAGTATATATAATTATAACTTTTTTCTTTGATAAAAATATATATTATCTCAGGCTTACGCCATATCGGAAGTTGATTCTTACTACCATAATGTGTGGACCGCTATCTCTGTGAGCCATTGATTGGGTACCTGTATCATTTGTAACTACATAAAACAAAATTTATATAGATATATTATATATTATAATTATATATTATATATATTATATATATAAATATATATATAATATATATTATTTATAATAATGCATATATACAATTCCATGCAATTATAATATTTCCTGAGTTTAATAATTATATATATAGGTTCTATTTAATGAAAACGTACAGTTACTACTTTTATATATATATTCTATATAGTTTCTTTGTTTTTCTTTATCAAATTATAATTATATTTGAAATGTGTGTTATTGAAATGAACCCTGTTGTAAATAACGTGAAAAATTGGTACCACAAATTCTTGTATCTTAATAAGAGCAGCAATTTTTTATCATCCAATGATTAATTTGCCGATAAAAAATGTTAATAGTACTTCTAATGAACATTGCAGTTGATAAAATGAGACTGATTGAATAAAATTCTTAAAGGATCATTTTGGAGGAAAAAAAGAATCAGACAAAATAATTATATTTAAATAACATAATAAACATATCCATAATGTCAAGTAAAGGCTGATAGGGTACTCTAAATTAAATACATTTGGGAAGACTATTTGATAATTGATTTCTCTTCTCCCAAAATTCATTAAACTATTTCTGTTTTAACTTCAAGTCGTTTCTTTGATGAGTTTGGACATTTAGCGTGTCTGTAATACATGGATATATTTTTTGTAATAATAGGAAAATGATTCTGGGAAAGAGGGAAGTAAATAACTGTAATGTCAATTGTCCCCTTACATTTACACTGGTGTGTTGGATGAGACGTCTCAATCCCTTGCTCGTCGAGGAGAGAGGAATTAAGCTCAGTAGAGTTTTTACGATATAATAGGCTCTTCCGTGTATTACGCTCAGTCTCATGAGAAAAAATATAATAACGATGTTTATGTTATATTATTAATGGCAAACACAAATTGTTCATAATCTTAAGCGATATTTTATAAGTGCGCAACGCTTATTCGTTTTGTTTTCAGAACTGATAGATATATGTTTTTAATAATGATAGAGGTTAACGAAGATATGGTTTTCTTGGTTAAGTAGACGCCACAGATTTACTGGTTATACTAAAGCAAAACTATCTTAAAGTACACTTATGGGTTCTAAGCAGCCCGAATTTAAGACACCAAATTACGAAATATCACATTTATAAGCCAACCTAGTTTTCGCTGATTTTTCGTAGATTGATCTTTCTTTGTGAACGTGTGTCCGAAAATCAGTAAGGTTACTGATATAGTTTTTGTGTAATTCTTAGACACAGATTTTACCGTGAATATCTGTAGACACACAACCTATTATACACGCTAAACACTTTTTATTTTATAGGTCCTTAAAATGCCGAATTTAATAACACAGAAAGAAAAGATTGTCGGTAAGTTGAATCAAATATATTTCTATACTTGAGAAGATTTGGCATCGCTTTTTTCAGATCTCTTACTATTGGGAAGACGGAAAGATATTAGAGAAAAACGATTCATTGAAAGACAAATATCGATATTATCCGTCAGACTACGCACTCTCAAAATAATGTACCAAATAGTTTTACAAATAATTCTAGATAAGACAATGTAACCCAGTATATTAAACAACCAAAAGAAATCTCACATATGATTCAAATTTTTAATTCGTATATGTTTAAGGATATTTGGAGGCTCAGTTAATCATAAACCCATAATAATAGTAATGAGTGTTGGAAGTGTCCTCATGTTAGGACTTTGGCGGTAGCTATTGATGGGGAGTTGGCCGCTTGCGGTTGCGAGCAATTGAGGGAATATATAATAAAGTATAAATAGTAATTTTGTAACTTTTATAATATGTTAAATGATTTAAGGTTTTTGAAAAAGGTTAAAGAATCTTCCAAAATGAAAATTAAGAGAAATTCTACTCCAGATGAATCCGTATACAAGTCAAAGCCCGGAGGGAGAATAACTATGAGTTTAAAAAATATATTCCCATTTTTATTATTATATACAATAACATATTATCACTAATAATTAACACTGTATGGTAAAATTGTTATTTTTATAGACTGTTTCATGAACCTGAGGAAAACACCACTGGGTAGTGGCTATAAATAGGACAAAAAATAAAACAAAAAAATATATCTCAGTCATTAAATTAAATCATTGTATTTCGCGTGTTCACGCGTTTATATTTCAGTACCTACTATCTATAGCACCAGGCTCTCCATAGAACTCACGGGTGCGGTGGTGCAAACATACGCACACCGGCAGAACAATAGCATAATAATGTAAAATAAGAATATTTGGACCACCTAAGTCCGAAAAGAGCCTATATGGCTTTAAGTGCGAGACACAGTCACATAACACACAATTACCGGCCTGAGCTTCATCCACGCGACAGAACCCTAACTGTAAAATTTTCGTCAGGGGTAGGGTTTATTACCTGGCTACAGGGCCCACTACCAAAGCCCCATTCTTGAAAAACCTCAATATTCACTCCTATTAACTGCAGCAATTTCTACTTTAATATTCTATTTTAATTCTGTACTCATTTCATCAGAAACTCTCATATTCTACATCGACTTATTCACTTCCTTATAGTTCAGCCACTCCAGCCGGTCGCTTTCCCAAACAACACTCTAACTCCTATAAATTCAACGGCATAACCAAATGCGAATCCATCCATGACCTTTATCCCAAATTGGACCAATAGTCCGTACAGATCCATTAATGGCGCAATTCATGCCTCAATTCTATTCTCTCAAATTTACTATTTTCCCCAAACGCCATAAGATTTCCATGCTGAAATGACTGCACCTTTAGAGCTAATACTTCTTATATAGCACATTAGTAATGGTATTCTACTTACTAATATGTCATTAACACCGGTAAAGCCAGGCATATAAAGGAAAATATAGTGATATTAGTTTTAACCCCATCACTGATTTAATGTCAAGCACATTTCACATTAATCATGATTTTAGGCACTAAAGTTCAGAAAAGTTTCCAACAAGCCCACCTATTATTAATCATATACTTGATTTCAATCCTATTCGTATCTCTCTTTTCATCCAACAATAGCCTAGAAATATTTAAACTATCGGATTCTTGTTAGACTCCGTGTTGTATTTACTCGCTCGAATCATAATGTTCACAATCTCTTCAGATGCTCTCTTCATCTAACTACCTACATCATTTTGCTCTTTAATCTTGATTTAATTTTGATCTCCTTCATTTATAATATCTGTCCTGCCAAACTTACTCTATGTCGCATATCTTCTTTTCACTTACTCATTATTCAACAACATAAAACCAAAGATAACTTGAGTATCTAATAAGTCAAGGTACCCACTACTTTCTCGCATTTTCCATTTCTCCAAGGACTTTCACCTGCCCAACAATACCATAAATTATGTTAATCAGCCTATTTATATATATTTATAATTTATTAGCCAACTGGGTGAGCACACATACGTTTGCCTCACTTTCGCGCTAACTAAATATTTGCACATTTCTTCTTCTCTCACTTTCTATTTATACTTTAACCATGCTTTATCTATCAACATTCATATTTTGTTATTCCATACATGAAAGCCTATCGCGTAACTACTCTCATAACTGGATCATTAACACCTGCTACAGACAGATAATTCTTATTAATTGCCTCCTAGCTCAATACGCCTGCTGAAGTTTCTTAAACATCTTAAAAATCAGTTATGGCTTTTCTTCTGTTCATCATTTTTCTTACTAATTTGCTTTAGTGTAATATTTGCAATCTTCTTCTCTATCCGATACTTATAAAACAGTGTCACTTAGCTCTTCTTCAAACAATCAGCCCCTCAGCATAGCCGCATCTCCCCTCAACAAGATGACCAGTATGCTATCTTCCCTACAAAACTCATTAAACTAATTCCCTTGCAGTTTCTACAGTTCCCCTAATCACCCTTACCCCTACTATCACTGCTCCTCTCCAATCCTTCGGAACTACAACTCCTCCACAAACGCTTTGTTACACAACTTCCAAATCCATCTAATCACAATTCTCCACTCCCATTCTTGATCATTTCACCAGCTATAATTTCATCTTTACCATTCTTCAACTTCCTCGCTCTTACCTATTGCCATCATCCTCTTCTCGCTCTACTATCACCATCAAATCTATTCTACATTCAACCATCATTTTCAATTTCCTGAAGATGAAAAACTATATGTAGAATCTAAACTCTCCAGAATTATGCTTCTCCGGTAAACCAATGCAATCGCGTAATGTATAATAATATTACGACACTTTTGAGAATTCTAAGAAATTGCAAAGAGTTTCAATTGCTTTAGAGTTCAAAACACTTGGATATTACATCAGTTGATATTTTATTGTTAAATGAATATAACATAACTTTAGCAATTAACAGTCGGAGAAAATGATAGGCAAGTTTGACCAAGTTTCACAAAAGAAACGAAATAACAAAATACATTAAAAAAAAATGTAGAATGACTAAATTTAGGATAATATGTAATGGCAAAACTCAAGGTGTAATGGGTTATAAATTTAGGTTGAAATTTAGAAATTAAGGATTTATATTTTTTTTATTACCACTTAAATATTAAAACTTTATAAAAATTATAAAAATAACTTGATTTACCTTAGCACAAACAGAAAAATATAATAAAATCTGAAATAAGGATTTATAATATAAAATATAATATCATCACAAGAAGAAAACCAGTAAAATGATATGTAATGGATTTCAACAATTAACTTTTAAAGTTTGATTACTTATTAAATACAGTTACAATATAAATCTGAAGTAGAAGTTATGAGAATTATGTACATACATTTCTCATTGCGAAATACTTAAAAAACTTTAGAAAATATTTTAAAAAATAAAATTAACCTCCGAACTAATTTTAAATATGTTCAAGTATTATAAATTTATTTTATATTTCTACAATTTGAAATATTTTAAAACTTTTGCATTAGATTGAACTGTAGAACAGTTTTTTTTTTCTTTATTTTCGTTGTTTTATGCTAAAGCATATATATTTCTTATTGTAATTTATATGCTACTGTGCTGGATTCATAAAAACAGTCAATTTGGTATTTTGATCTAATACGTCTTAGTTTTGTATATACCATTTTCACTAATCACTGGAAAACATTTTAAAAAAACTGCAAAAAATATGTATCACTCTTCAGATTGAATAAAGGCAAAAACGGTTGGAGTTATACAATACATGAATAATCTAAATAAAATGTATGAGTCATCCCCAAGGATACATGCTGTAAAAATAGAAGAAAAAAAAATTCACAAGAAAATATCTCAAGATAAATAAAAAAGAAAATGTATGACTTGAGGTTTTATGAATCAACACAGATGGTGAAAAAAATATTTTTGGACCTTTTTTAACTAATGTTATTGTTTTAAGTGAATGACGGCAAAACTAGACCTTATATAGACTTCAATATACATTTTTATAATGAAAACCGTTTTCCTCTGTTCACGTGGAAAATCTTTTATTTTTATTTTTTGTTATTTTGTTGTACAAATTATAAGACATAATTTATTATGCGCTACATGTAATCAGAGAGACAAAAATATTGAATGTAATATTGAGCGCGCCAAACAAACAGTTTTCCTTGAATTGCAGCACATTAGATAACGTATACATAAACGTAGTATCGGATCTTAAGAAAGACAAAAATGTTTGTTGTTTCGCTACTAAGGTTTTTATTCATATTATTACTCAGTAACGCCTTTCTTATAGAATCCAGATCCTTCGAAGAGCTAAGAGAGCAAATCACAATATAAAATCACATACGCAATAAGAGAATGGAAGAAAATTCATCATAAAGTACAGATGGAGATAAGATTTTATGACATAAAATTTTTTCTGTTCTTTTTTCTTTAACTCAAGAATTCTTTTTAAACAATTAACCAATATAATTAGTATATGTTAAGTTATGTGTAACTTATGCATTTCACGTGTGCATCTGCACTACAATTAACTACATCAGGAACAGGGATGTAAGAAACATCGATCCTCTAAATAAAAAATACTGCAAATTTTAAGGAATGCATTGAAGTCTTAATACTTGCATTTCTTGAGGTTTACATCCGGTGAAATGTCTTACAAAAAGAAATATTAAGTACTCCAATAAATAAAATAAATAAATACCTCAATATAAGAAAATGAGTATATAAATTATTAATAATAAAATACATATAGATAAAAAACTTATATAGTTAAGTATTGTGTAATAAGACGGACTGGTATTATATATTATTACTATATATAATATAAGTATATCTTTCTATCGTAATATACTCATTTTATAATTAATTATATTAGACTATATATAATATTCTGACGCTTTATAATCCTATATACAGCTATATAATAATATATATATACTTAAATATTTTTACTATTTGTTATATATTACTAATCAGTTGTAAATAACTATATAATAGTTTTATAAGAACACAACATTATATACAGTACTTTCCTACGTTCAATAAAATACACTGATCCTTTATATCACCTTTAATAAACGGTGGGAAGGAAGGGGATCTCTTACACTTAACGTTTCTTTTTTTGGCAGGTAATGTGCTTTAGTGGCGATATTTAATAAAGTGTGGTTCTTATACGATCATCGAAGAGTCGCGATCTCTGCTACGCGAAAATGTTGTTTGCATAAAGTTAGTTTGACTTGTCTCAATAGACAACCTTTGTCTCGGCTCTCAACCCTCACTAATCCAGATGTTTTATAGCCATCGATGGCAATGATTTAAGTAACTTTGATAGGCGAAACTTCTGTGCAAGAGGCATATGGGTAGGGAATTGTGATATTTTATATGTTATATAATAGGTTTTTGTTGTTTAAAGATGGCTTAATGTTTTTAGTGAAACTGTAGTGATTTGAGAAAAGTGTAATTAATATCCAATCAAGCCATAAACAAATTAATTTATTAACGGGAAAATAGTGCTACAATGACGATTTCCTTGTGTGTCCTGATTCAGGTGGCCGTTCGTTGATGTTCCGAGCTCGTTTTATACTACCTGCAAGTAATATTAGGCGGGAATGAGGGGCACGAAACCAACGACCCGAAGCATGCGTTAACATTGATGCTTTAGCCCACTGAGGCCAACATAGAAATGAACTCTCTTATATATACTGATAATTATATATATAGTATTAGTATATTATATATATCTATATAATATATAGTGATATTATATATAATATATAATATCTATAGTGATATATATGATATATATATATATATATATTAATTATAATATATATATATATATATACTATATATATACTATATATGAATATTATATAATATATTAACATCTATATATTTTATATATATATATTATATATTATATTTATATATTATATTATATCTAGTATATATATTAAATATATGAGTTTTCAGAATCTCAGTAGGACCTTAAAGCGGTATTTTTCTCGTTTAAGGATCGTAGTTTTGCACCTAGCTGAGAACGCGGTTTCGAACCTCGATGCCGAGCTAATTAGTTTTGAAAAGAGACAATAAAAATTCCAATCGAGTATGTAAGTTTTCACACGTACATATTTAATTTACATAGATTTCCTGTCAAGTTCGTCTCTGTACTTTTCAATACTCGATTACACACCCCTTAAAAAACATAGCCAACACATTCATACATATAACAGACTTCTTAAACATACATAATACTCTTTTTTTTCTCCTGATCTCTCTCTTCTTTCTCCATAGACTTCTCTCCAGGCAGAGAAAGGCCCGGCACATCCTGGATATAGAAATTAACACCTTTCCACTGTTGGCTTAGATTATCCTTCCAAAAATTTTAGAAAATTGAGCGCAAGCAAGGCTTGTTATCAAGCTTAGATAATTCTGAGCACTCAAATTCCTCCACTTAGGTCCATGAAATTACAAATAAGTTCAATTTCCTGACGAAATGACCATAATTGCGCGTATGGTAACTTTGTAACATCCTCTCTTACATTTCATGGATAGAGAGGTTCTTAGGGGAGTATTTAATTAATTTAATTGATAATTTGTATAATATATATATATATATATCTAGAAACTTTATATATAATATTTGTTTGCATATATACTATAATTATTATTCATATATATAATATATATCATATAAATAACTTAAATATAATACACTTTATTAATATTCATTTATATATACTATAGTATATATTTATTATATTATATATATACTCATAATATATATCACTATATATAGATTATAAATGAATAATAATATTAATATATATTATATACTTATTATATTATTTTATATATAACTTCAGGTATATATACATATATAATTAATAATAACTTATAATATATATATAACTGGTAATAATAATTACCACAAAATAATTACCCTATCAATTTTGGCAAATATATATTTCCTAATAATAAATAATAATAATAATAAATAAAAATAATAAATAATTTAAGATAATATTAATATTAGATTTAATAATAATAATAATAAATAACATTGCTAGCTCCAACAATATAAATAATTAAAGATTAACACATTAAATTAAGGGTCATGAACTTGTTGAGGAGGTGGGGGAGGGGCGAATCTCATCCAAAATTCCTCCCTTACTTACTAGATTACCAAATAAGCCACGGAGGTTGATTCAATTTATGAATTGGAACAGTCGTTAAATTAACAGGGATGTTTATAATAGCTGCCTCTTCGTGGCTCTCTCGCAGTTTTCGTTGTATAACGTGCTAAAGAAAAAAAAATGCAATAAATGAAAAAGTTTAAAATTAAAATTCAAATTAAAAATTTATCATATAAAGTTTAATTAAAATACGAAAATTTAAAAAACTAGACGACTTTGATAGAGTTTGTGGGGTGGGCCATGGATGAGTTAAGATAGGCACGAGGTAAGGAGGACTAGAAGCTGAATTGAGAATTTAAATATAGTGTGGTAGAAGTATAGGATGATGATACAGCGTTAATACAGTGAAAGTATGTAGCACTTACAAATAAATCAGCTGAAAATTTCAAACAAATATAGAACACTTTTCATATATCAAGAGACTGACATTACAAGATTTAAAAAAGAAGTTATGTTGGGATGGTGCTATAAAGTATAAAAGTAAGAATGTAAATAGTGAGTGGTCGAATGGGAGAGGTACCCATATAATTTTTCAAATTATTTATAAAAAAGAGGCGTGGTTGAACTGATGCTTAAAGGCAATGATGCCATTTTATGAAAGACTGAACTGGAAATATCAAGGAGGAGAAAAAGGAAGACTAAAAAAATTGCAATATGTAGGAGGAAAAACTAGGAAGGAGGATGAAATAGAGATTAACAAGGCGAATCAGAACGGGTCTTCTACGAAGGAAGTATGAAAAGCGTTAATAAAGGAGAGTAAGACGTAAAGAGGATCTTCATAGAATCAATGAACAATGAAATTTGAATGACACCCAGTGACTAATCGAAGTGAATGAGAATGAATGAATGAATAAATGGAAGTGCATTGAGATGACGGTGTGAAGTTGTGTTGGAGGGTGAGCAGCTTTGAAAATCTGCACATAATCTTGATTCAGTTATGAAGAGGGGAATGTGAATAGCGTGTGGGTTTGATCGTGTGTAAGAGAAATAGGTAATTTTTGAGGATGCAAATCAATTAGTAAGGGACGCACAGGGGAGAAGGTAGGAGTGAGTAAAGTTGTGAACTATTAATAAAAATCTAGCAAGGCATAGATGGATTAAACTGGTGAAATGATCACGAATGGAGGAGTCGTTTTTTTTGTATTATAAATTAAGAGTTCTATAACAAAAAGCTAAAAAATTAATACAAACAACAGCAACAACAACATTTTAACACCCAATTCCTAAATAAAATTAAAATATGCTGCTAGATCAATTCTTTGACTAGTTCTCTGGTGAAAAAAGAAGAACAAGGTCTAATAAGATAGTATGGACATGTTCTTTTCAGCGTTATCATCTGTTACTATAACTGCAATTGCTCCAGCTTTTTCTGCCATTACAGTTTTGCTCACAAAAGAGCATTCTCTGTAAAATAAATAATTGAAATTAGGAATAAGTTCTTCTATTGTTTTTAAAAGAAGAATGGCATAGCATATAGTAGTATATAATATATTAGAGAAATAATTATATATTGTATATAGGGTATATAATATCATATATATACTATGTGTTAACTTATATATAGAAATGTTTATCAATTAGTTCATTAATATTAAGTCCTGCTGAAGTAAAAAATATATATATATAATGGTAAAAGCTAACCTTGTTTATTATAGGTTGCAGGGCCTAGTACCCAAGGGGTGAAACCTTCGATATTTAATGTGAAATAACCATAGCGAAAACTAGAGGGGTCTGTCGTGGTGATGTGGGGAGGCTCTAGAATATAGATTGGTTACGTGATGGACTAGCAATCTGAGGATAATGTGGGGGGATTTCTTTTCACTTCGAATAATTGCTCTTATTTAAGCTATTTCTTGTCTTCGTGTGTGTATTGCTTGCACACACCCCAAACCACAACCTGCGAGGAAGCTGTTGTGGGGGTTATTCTGGGAAAGGCAGAGATCTGAGTAGCCTTATCTTTATATGGACGCAGGGAGAGACGAGTGAAATGTTATTCACTAACTCTAAATCCTTGTTGGAATATTAGTGGTTTTTTTTTTGTGTGAAATTAACTAGTAGAATAAATAATAATAATGGTGATAAATAATAATAAATTGAAATAATAAATATCATATAATTAATACGATCAATAATCATATATTACTTAAATAATGGTTATAATTATAATGTAAAGATGAAAAATCACAGATCTTGTGAAGTAATTATAGAATACGTAAAGTTAATATCAAGTGTAATTAGCGTAATACTCAATCTTATAATTATAAAGTTGTAATAGCTATATATAGTCTGTTTAACACTACATTTAAATATAGTAAAAATAGTAGAGATTATTAGTGTTTAGAATCACTTAAATGTAAATAATTTTGTTTTAAATTTGTGTTTGCAAGAATAGTAATGCTAATAGATAATAGATAGTAAATTATATAAATTGTATATGTTTAATGGTATACTATTTATTAATATGCCATATTTATGTGTAGTACAAGTAAAGGGGATTTATGTATAACTGATATATATATTCATGTATTGCAATTGTCTTTTAATTTATTTACAGTTTCACTAATTCATAATTATTACAACAAAGCGCCGCAGCTTCAAGTTGTTAGCAGCACTCACCAACAAAGTGAGGTCCAGGTTTTCGCAAACTGGTCTCAGGGAGGTGGGGAGATATGGTGAGCATGATTATCTCAACAGATAAAGAGATGGGACAAGGAACATTATGCATATGTCTCACACTGCTCGGAATGCTAAAATCGGAGTACACTCCCTCTAAGATTGGGCCTCTGCCCGGTGAGGCGGTGTGTATGTTTTTTTCTGTAGCAAAAAAAAAAAAAAAATATATTAGATTATTTTTACATTATAAAAATGTAGGTATATTATTATAATATATAGGTACATCAATAATATATATATAATAAAATTTAATTTATAATATATCTTTCATATTCCTATACTAGTAAAGGAAGCAAATATTAAGTAATAGTAAGTTATAAACTCAAAACAATAAAGTAAAAAATATACTCAAAACTAAAATAAATAATACGTACGTAGTTACGCAATAAAAACTGAGAATAGAAATATAATAAATATATAACATACATAAAAACATCAAATTATAAAGTTATTTTAATATAATAAGAAATAATAAACATATAATAATATACAACATTAATTAAATAATAAATACCATTTGGACTAAATAAAAATAAGAATTTATTTTACGCCCTCAAAAGATTGATTATTATAACCTTATAATATATATATATAATATAAGATATAATATATATATATTATATAACTACCAAAAGAGAGCAAGGTTCCCGTCATTGGTGAACTTGTATATCTTAACGATAAGATTGGTAGATTCATACCCCTGGGACCTAAGGATTACTTACAAGAATTAAACTCCAAGTAATTGTAATCAGTTTCCTCAACTTATTCCATAATGAGATACAATTTTTTATATACTTTAACTCATATCTGACTTCTGTGCAGAAATGAGAGCATGTCAAATTCCCGAATTGTCAGCGGGCATCAACAACGAAAAAATGCAGAAATTTCACACCCAGCCTTTAAAGATTATTGTGAAAATAAAATTCTAACGAGCACCCAAAGAGGAATTTTTTATTTTTGGATATTGTTATAGGAGGGATAAACGTAGTTAATGCAAGTAAGGCGGTTAATGTGTTCAAAAATTTGCCTGTTGAAGTTTGGAACCAGATATCACAAGTTTGGATACTCGCTACACCTCGCACGCTGTACATTTGTAATTGCTTTATCTACCTCATTGCAAAAATTCATAAAAATGGGGGGAAAAAAAAAGAATAAATAAATGAAATAAATTTCAACAATTCACTGAAAGTTAACACTAAACCTATCTAATCTTGTAATTAAGTTAAAATTTATTATTAATTTTTTTTGTTTTTACTTCATTTTTTCAGCATAATATAATTTTTAATAGCTAACTATAAAGTAAATTTTATCAATTAAAGTGAAAATCACTTATATAAAATTTTTTTTATTTTGTCGTTATCAAAATTGATAAAAATATCTGTATAGAAATAGTAACAATAAATAGCCTTTTTAATATTGAAAACTCTAAATGACATTTGTTAAAAAGAATGTCTATAATAAACAAAGAAAAAATTCCAGTAATTATCTTACATCTGCCTATAATCATGTTAGTAAAAACAGCCCAGGCCTTATTTTGCACCCTTCGGATTTTCACATACATGAAATTAAAGCTAAATTAATTTCTAGTTAACTAGAATACGATTAATTTCTAATGGAACGAAAATATTCCAGATTTTTTAAGGGAGGAAAAAGGGATAAACTCAAATTGCAATAATTTTGGAACTTGTCGCGTAGGGAACAATTTGATAAATGTTTTCCCCATTAATTGGAATCGTAAGTATAAAAAAATGGTAGGGATAATTGGCCAGATTCAGTAACCCCAAGCCAAAGTATCCGCTGTTTTCGACTGAAATCACTTAATCACCCAAATAAACATAAAATGTATAGTGGTAGCTACTATACTACTAAATATCTATATTTTATAGAATAAATCAAAAAATAATAATATAAATATTATAATATCAAATAGTATTTTTCTTATTTTGATTTTATTGTGATATTCTAACTATTAAAATACAACGTTTCTGTTACTACGTTGATGCTGAATAAAATGGATCTTCGCCATTACGTAACATTGCACCCTGGATACCATAGCTACAGCTCCAAGAAGGGAAGTGTGAGTATAATAACAGGATTAGCTGATACATTAAGGAAACGCATTCTGGTGAGTCCTGCGCAACGAAACTGGATAACTGAACGTCGAAAACTACCAGGATAGTTCATTGGGCGGGTTTCTGCAAAACACTATAATATAGTATTACTCACTAATTAAACTGTCTATATCAACTATGTTACTCATAGTATATACTATATATATATATATATAAATATATATATAGATATTCTATATATATATTATATTTATTATACTATCTACTATATATAAATATATAATATAGTAAAGTATACAAATAATAAGAAAGTAATCTGAGGTAGAATACGCAGTGACATATCTATAACTAACTATATATTATGTATATAATGTGTAGGGAAAAGGATTTTAGTTGTTATATGGTTATTATATAAATTAATACATAATACATTTTTGTTTAAATAGACATAAGCATTATATTTAATCTGATATCAACTATATATTTTATTTATTTTTAATATTAATTACTAAGTATTATATATATATAAGTACAGACAAATTGTTTATATTTAGGGTAATAACTACTTAATAAATTCATTTCTACAAAATAATAAATACTAGTTTATTAATAAATTTAAATATTTTATTATATTTAAATCATATAATTTTTAGCGGGTAATTCGGTCTCCGACCCAGCTTCCGACTTCCAAAAGCGAATCACACACACCGAACCAACAAAACTTTGTTGTTACAAAAAATTCTGCTCAGTATTTGAACCTCTGCTCCGTACCAGTATCCAACCCGATTGGAGAACTTCAAAAACCCTGTACGCGTCAAATGAGTCGCGCGTCTGCATTTCTCCCCTCAGTTCAAGTGGCACTCTCATTGAGTTACCATATCCCTTGCGTTAGTGCGTAAAACGTTTGCGCTTGTTCTTTTACTTCACGTTTTTTTACTTTGCTAACTACGTTTATTTTCTAGTGAAATTCATAACGTCATCATGACTCCAAAGAAAATTAGTGATAGCAGCAGCAATGTGAAAAGGAAACCTGTAAAAACATTTGAAATGAAGAAAAGTCATAGCAAAGGATGAATCGGAGCGCCGCGTGTCTGATCTGACGGCTGAATACAGCATGGCGAAGTCGACAGTATTGACAATTCTGAAAAGTAAAGAATCCAATAAAGCGGCTAATGTAAGGAAAAATCGTTGAAAACGAAACAAAGCCAAACTATCAAAGAGGTAGAAAAACTTTTATAGATTTGGATAAATCAAAACAACTCAACGACGATAACTTGTCCGAGACAATGATATTCGAGAAGGCTAGAAGCCTTCATGCCGATTTATTGAAAAACTTTCCAATTGCGAGCAGTGAAGAGCCAGAAGTTTTTTCAAGCCAGCCATGGCTGGTTTAAAAAAAGCAAAAGAACTGGCATACATAGCGTCGTGAGGCATGGGAAAGCATCGAGTGCAAACAAAGACACAGAGACTAAGCCGAAAAATAAGTTGCTGAATATGTAGAAGCCAAGGGTTTTGTTCCCCAGATAGTTTTTAACTGTGATGAAACAGGTCAATTTTTTGGGGGAAAAAAAAGAAAAAAAAAGCCTAATAGGACCTTCACTACAAAAGAGGAAAAGGCATTGCCCGGCCACAAGCCCATGAAGGATAGGGTAACGTTTTAATGTGTGGGAATGCTAGTGAGGATTTTAAATTCACTCAGAAAATTCCCAAGTGTTCAAACAAAACAATGTAATAAAAGCAAAGTTAAGTGTGGTGTGGAGGGCAAATAGTAAAGCCTGGGTGACTAGGCAATTTTTCATTGAGTGGGTGCACAGAAATGTTTGGACCTAGTATTAAAAAATATTTGCAGGAGAAAACTTGTCATTAAAGACCTTCTGTTCATAGACAATACTCCTACTCATTCTCCAGACTTGGAGGCAGAGTTCGTTACTATGAAATTCTTGCTCCTGAATTTGATTCCTCTCATCCAGTCCATAGCCCAACAAGTCATTGCCAATTTTAAAAAAAAACTATACACTAAAACTCTGCTCCAGGGGTGCTTCAAAGTCACCTCCGATACTCAGTTCACCCTCTGAGGGTTCTGGAAGACAGGAAGAGTCACTTCAACATCCTCCACTGCATAACCCTTATTGACAAAGCCTGGGAGGGAGGTCTCTTACAAAACCATGAACTCTGCCTGGAGAAAATTGGGGCCAGAAGCTGTGCCAGAGAGACACTTAGAGGGGTTTGAAGAACCTGTTGTGGAGGATATTGTGTCTCTAGGCAAGTCAATGTGGCTAGAGATGAATGAAGATTATGTAGTGGAGTTGGTTCAAAAGCACTATGCAGAGCTCGCGATTGAATAGCTGAAAGATCTTCAGAGGGAGCAGCTGCAGGCAGCAGCCGAGAAAATGTCCTCAGAGGGGTAGGGAAGGGAGGAGGTCTCTAGTTCTTTAATAAATGAAATGAATGCAAAGATAAGGCAACAATACCACGAAAAAATAGTGCATCTGGCTCAACTGAATACTAGATATGTTAATCGGCACCCAATTTCCGATAACATATTGTTAAAAAAAAGAACAGACGAAATTTTGTTGTTTATTATCAAAATATTATAAGTGATGGGCATGAGGTATAATGACCAAGAAAAGAGAAAAAGAACTCCTTCAGAAGATGAACTACCAACAAATCATTATACCGAGGGAAACTTTCCATCAAAAAAAAAAAAACAAAAAACTCATTTTTGCGTTCCTTAGTCACATGTCTCTCCTCAGCCAACATCCAGTAATGACCTCAAGAATAAGCCGTATGAAGTCAGGTCAAGATAAAATTTAATTTGCTTTATTCCTATGCTACATTGTTTTAATAGTTCTTTCATTATGTTGTGTTATATAAGATAATGTGAATATAGGTCTGCACCAAAAAATAGCGTGTATATCTTTCGGAGTTAAGCCCTGGAAAAATGAAATTCTCATAATATATAAATCCTAATACTATATTATATAATATATTTATGTATATATAGGTAATAAATATATATATATATAAATATATATTATATATATATATAAGCAAAAAAGAAATAACATATAACATAAAAATTATTAAAAATATAGGTAAATACATAAATAAATATTATAATGATAATATATGATAATATATAATATGGTATATACATTAATAATGTCATATATAATAGAGTATATTCTTAAACATTTAATAATTGCACACAACACACAACGCACTTAAACAATATGACATTAGATACCAAAATTTCTGGCCTCTTTATGATAGTACCTAATAGGCTAACTACTCTGCGAAGTTCTTTGGATGATAATCTCAAAAAATAATGTTCTTCATCAATGAAGTGCTTTCTAAGTGGTGAGCCTTCACTTTTAAACTATAGCATAACACATTTCGTAATAAATTTTAAATCCACAAGTTAATTAAATTAACTACAATATATATATATATATATATATATATATATATATATATATATATATATATATATATATAGATATTATATATTATATATAAACTATCATATATAGTATACTAATATATATATATATATATATAATCATATTTATTATATATATATATATATAATATATATTATATAATATATATTATATTATTATATATATATTTATATATATATATATATATTATTTTAATAATAAACCGTATATATATCGTATGATATAAATATATGTGCATTTATGATACATACAATATACACCATATATAATATATAATATATACTACATCCCATCCATAAACATAGCCTAGGATTGATATATTAGATTCATAGAATGCAGACTGGGAATGGAAAGATATACAAGAGGGCCCTCAAGAGGTGCTAACCTGGAGGAACATAAGCATCATATAATACTTACATATGATTATAAAAGCTTCTCGTTTGTCTTTGTTAGTTTGTTCCAATTTTGATACTCGTGAATGGAAAAAATTTTTGGTGAGTAATTTTGTTTCATTTACAAACTTTCACCTTTTGCTCTGCATCAGTGGTTCTTAACATTTTTGTGCAGTGCCCACTTTCAACTGGTTGTATTACCCAATGCCCCCTTTCATTAGGAATAATTGAATAAAATAAAAAATAAATTAGCAAACAGCAACTTTTTTATATTTTGCCAGCTTGCACATTTCATAGTTTTAATTCATTTACGAGTGTTCTTCCTGCCCTGATGCCAGAAGCTTAGTAGAAATATGTTCTTTCTATGGCCAGGTTTTTATTGATAATTGCATAAAAAACAGCTGGAAAGAGAAGAAACCAATAGAAGAAGGTGAAGGAAAGAGAAAAGAAGAGAAAAAAATCTCAAGAACCTTTTACAATCTGATATTGAGAAAAAAGAAAAAAATGTTTTGGGAGACAAATTTATAATGAAAAGTAAATATTAAGAAGAGAAAATGTCTTGGAGATAAATTTATAATGTAAAGTAGATACCGGTATTGAAGTAGTGAAAATTTCAGAAATTAAAAAATAAATAATTTTGGGTTAAAAAATTTAAACATTAAAATGATAAAAGATAAAAAAAATAATTATTAAATTTATGAATCAACTGGGCTGTGAAGTCATAAAATGTTGTAGTCAATAGTTTTAGTAATAATAAAATCATTTTAGGTAACATTTCAAAATCTGAATATACATAACTCTTCAAATCTACTCAGAAGAGGTTGGCTTTTGATTAAACGTATCCAGGTCTTTACCCGTAGAAAAGGAGAGATTTTCAATAGCTGCCAGGGGCTATACTTTATTACTCTCACTACCCCACTGTCATGTTGGATAAATTGGTTTATATAATAATAATAATAATAATAATAATAATAATAATAATAATAATAATAATAATAATAATTTGTTCTATTAATAATGTTAATCTTACTAATTATTATTAGTTAGTATTATTAATAATATTAATAATAAGTTATTAATAATGTTATTGATAATAGTGTTAGTGATGGTAGTAATATTAAGATATTAATGTCAATGTTAGTGATAACAATAATATTATTAATGATATAGCGTCGGGCGGGGTGACCAGGCCCACCTATTTTAGAGGGGTGATTCGGTCCACTCTAAAATAAAAAATATAAAAAAATAAAAAAATTTTTTTCGCTCATTTAATAGCCACGTGGTAGTACTACAAGTTTTATTTAAATCATCTTTAATTCTAGAGAGTTTTTATATTTTTAAAAAATATAAAAAGAATTAGGGTTAAAATGCCTTCAATAGAATTATATATATATAGAGATATATTTTATACTTTGTTACAAAATGAAAAATTGTGGATGGATTATATATGTTTTCAGTGTATACATCGAGTATATTAGCTTTAAACTGGCAAAGTAATTTTTTGTTCAAAGTAATTAGGTGGCAAAATCCAGGCTAACTTGTCCGATTACCAGCGTAAAATTGTAAAGGGTGATCGGACCAACACTTGTTTTTCGTATTTTACATATATTATTGAATTTTTTATTACATAATTAATTAATAGATCAAATTGTTAATACAAATTTCAGTAAAAAATAAAATAAAAATGAATTTATACTAAAAAATGCGAATTCAAAAAGTGTCAAATTTTGGCGGAGAGGGGTGAGATCAGACCACTTATTTTTATTCTATTTTAAGTATCATTATGACATTTTTATTATTATTACTAATTAATATGATAGAATTATTAATAAGTAAAAAATTAAATATAAAATTGAATTTATACGTAAAAGGGGAATTTAAACAGATGGTCTGATTCACCCCTAATGGTGGTCTGATTCCCCTCCAAGGTCAAGGCTTAATGAGCTTTTATTTTAAACTTTAATAAAATATTATAATATATTATTTTTTTTTGTGTGCTTATGACCTATAATCTTGGATTTCAGAAAAAAAAAATTCCAAAAAGTGCATGAGGGGAAAGTCGGGAGACGAAATACCTAAGTGGTGCAAGTCACCGCGAACACTATTATATATATATATTAATATATATATATATATATATATATTATAATAATTATATATATCATATAATATATATATATATATATTATATAGGGTTGGTGAAAAAAACGGTTTTTTTTAACGATTCGTTTTTTTTTTGAAAAAAAACACGTTTTTTTTAAACAAAATGTTTTTTTTTGTTTTTTTTTAAAATTACCTCTCTTTATGTATATTAAAGATGTTTTTAATTATACAGTAGTACAATACTAATTCTAGCCTAAATATGACTATTTACGGATTTTTATATATACAGTATATATTATATATATATATCTATATATATATATATATATATATATATATATATATATATATTATAATATATATATATATATATATTAATTATTATATATTATATATAATATGATAAAAATGATGGTATAAAAGAGTTGTAATTTGGAGGTGTCAGGGAAACATGAGACACAATGGTAGGAGATAGATAGATATATATGTGAGGGAGAGGTATGTGGTTGTAGTATACTTTCTTAAACACAAGAGTATCCCATAAGTATACTAGAGTTGGTGGTGGTACAGATGGTATCGAAGTGAAAGTAGATTGATTTTTGTGGTAAGAAGAAGAGAGATGTTGAAAGTATCGTATTCAGGATGTTTAAATCAGTGGGGGTTTAGGATGGGATTACGGATCATTATGTTGTTCTATGTAAAATTATGTTGTGGGATTGGATGGAGAGGAAGGTGATACGGAGAGAAGTGGGTAGAATTAAGAGTGAAGATAAAGTAAGATGTAAGAGCTGAAGTAATCAGTTGAATGTGAAAATTGAAACTAAATAAATCTGGAACAAATGAAGGAAGCAATTGTTAAGCAGTGCAAAGAAGTATGTGGGTGTGTTAAAGAAGAAAGTAAGAATGATAACAGTGAGTGGTGGATGAAGAGGTGATGCAAGCGGGTTTAAACAGTAAAAAAAAAAAGTGTGGTTGAATGTACTAAAAGCAAATATGAAGTTTCAAAAGAAAGATGCTTGGAATTATATAGGAGGAAAAAGGAATGCTAAAAGATGCTACGTAAAGAAAAGAAGCGGTAAATGACAGTATTGAAGGGAGGAAGGGGAATACAAGGAATAGGAAGCTCTTTTGGAAGGACCGCGAAGGTTAAGAATAGAATAAGGGGAACCTGCTTAGAATAATGAATATGGATGGTGTTTTTGTAACTGATGAAATGGATGAGTGGAGTGTGGAAAGAACCTTTGAAAATTGTATAATATTGGCAGTAATAAGATGATAGATAGATGATAGATAGATAGATATGATGGAACAAGAAGGAATAGGTATTTTGGGGAGAGGTTTATTAGCAAAGAGGAGGGATGGGTAGAGTATTGAAAATGGTAAATCTGGCAGGTATAGAGAAATTACTGGTGAAATGATCAAGAACGAGGCAAGATGGTGAATGATTGAATCTTGAAGTTGTGTAAATAAAGCGTTTATGGAGGGTATGTTTCCGAGGGATTGAAGGGAACAGTAATAGTGCCTTTATATAAGGGTAAGGGAATAAGGGGAACTAGAAATTAAAGGGTATTTAGTTTATTTAGTATTGAGGAAGATATATGCTGGTGTTTTTGGTCGACAGTCGCGGTGAACGAGAGGAATAGATTGGGTGGAAGAAAGGTTGCGTTTACGGAGTAGTAGAGGATGCTGGGATCAAATCTTTACATTGAAGCAATGATAGAGAAAATGAGAGAGGAAGAATAAATGCTTTAAGGTTATTTTAAATGGGGATGAATTTCAGGGTATGATAGGGTTAATATGAAAGGTCTATGGCAGGTGTTAGTGTATATAGTGTTGTGATAGGCTTCTGAATGGATATGAAAGTAAGTATGTATCACGATAGTGAGGCGTGTGTAAGAATAAATGGTGTCAAAAGTGATTGGTTAGTATTTAATAGAGAGTGAGGCAGGGATGTGTGTCTTTGGTTATTCATTTTGTATATGGATGGGGGTTATGAAAAAATTAGAGGTGGGGTGACAGGAAATGGTGTTAGAAGATGGAGATGAGTGGAGGGTGCCATTTTTATGCGGATGATTTGTTTTTGTGGCGAATCTGAAGAGTTTTGAGAGGATTGGAGATTTAGCAGGTGTGTAAAAGGAGGGGTTTTAAAGTAAACGTAGATAAGAGTTAGGTTTATGGTTGTGAGTGAGGACAGTCCCTCAGTGTGAAGTTATGTTAGATGGTGAGCAGCTGGAACAAAGTGTTACGAGTTTAAATATTTAGGGTATATGTTTGGATGAGAAGGGACGGAAGGATGCGAGTTTAGTAGGAGTTTTGTGAATGGGGCAAGGAAGGTGGTGTGATAAAATCGTGTGTGATGTAGGGACTAAGTCTTTAGTGCGCTTAAGGGTCTATATGATGTTGTTACCTGTGTTAATTGTATAGTAGTGAGACTTGGTTGGAATAGAATATAGATTAAAGTTAATGTGTTCCGAATGCATCTTAGGGGCATGCTAGGTGTGAGAAAAATTGATAAAATGAGGATAGAACGTATTAGGTTGTGAGTGTGAAGAAAGGGGTAAGAGAGATAAATGAAAGTATGCTTAGATGGTTTGGTCATAAGTGGAAAGGATGAATGATAGTCGGTTTTTAAGCAGATGTATAGTGGCGGGTGTGTTGAAAACGACCGCTGGAGATCGAAGAAAAGTGGATTGAGTCAGTAAACGAATGTCTGAGGAGAGAAATGTGAGGTTTGGCAGAGGCGGAATAAGGTGCATAATAGAGGAATGGCAGGGTTTTTTGTTTAAGGGGGTATGGTTGTGGGCTACTGGGTCAAGGGATGAACCTTAACTGACGATTTACTAATAGTGAGGGGTCGTCGCAGTCCTTGAAGCTATAAGGGTGGATTTTAATGACTGGACGAAGTCCTTACTAATTAATGGAACAGAGAGGGGGTAAGGCTGGGCTTTCGACTTTTGTCATTTCTTCTACTGCTTTTCTTTCTGATGCTGGTAACACGCACCTAAACCAGTCTTGGGGAGAAAAGGTAGATGAAGAATTATATATATATATATATATATATATTATATATTATATATATTATATATATTATATATAATTATATATATATTAGGACTAAAGGATGACGCCGAAAGTACTAATATTATACAGGACACAGTATTCTGTGTATATTATATATATTATATATATATAATATATATATATAATATATATATATATATATATATACTTATATATATATATATAATTTATATATATTTATATATACTATATAATATATATATATAATATAGGCTATATATATATATGGCTATATATATATATTATATATATATATATATATATAATATATATAATATATATATATTATATATATATAATATAAAATATATTATATATATATATATATATATATATATATATATCCGTGTATATATATATATAATTATATATATATATATATATAAATATATATATATATATATATAATATATATATATATATACAGTGGAGTATATATATTATATATATATTAGTATTTATATATATATATGATAATATATATATATATATATATATTATATTATTAGTTTATATATATATCTATAACTATATATATATATATATATATTATATATAATATATATATATTTTAATAAAATATATATATAATATATATATATATAAAATAATAATAATAATCTAATATAATCAATAATAATAATAATAATAATCAAAGATCATGTGAAATGTAATAATTATATGCCCTAGGGCACTAATAAAAAATATATGTAGTCTAAAATCTACTTTATATATTGCATACCTTTTAAATATTGTATTTACTGTATTTTAATGTTAAATACCCTAAAAAGACTTGTATATTAATCGATTAATAAGTAATTTATAAAAAAAACAAAAAAAAACAAAAAATTTTGGACTTTGTTTTTTAAAAAAAAAAACGTGTTTTTTTTTAAAAAAACGAACGGTTTTTTTTTAACGAACCTAATATATATATAATATATTATATTATATATATATATATATAAATATATATAATATATATATATATATTTATTATAATATATATAATATATATATTTATGCAATACATAAAGGTTATAATATATATCGTTATAGCCTATCTATATATTTGTAGATTTATAATATATATATATATATATATATATATATTAATATTTATATATATATTATATATTATAATATATATATATTATATATTATATATATATAATTATATATATATATTATATAAATTAATATAATTTATATATATAATATATATATATATATATATATAGTGGCGACCTCGTGATAGAAATGGATGGGGTGCGATTTCACATTAAATCTATATAATATATAATATATATTATATAAATAATATATATATATAATATATATATATATATTTATAATATATTTATATTATATATATATATATCTCGATTTTATACAAAGGTAGCCGCCTAATGACATTATTCTCTTCGTAACGGTAGCACAATTAATTAAAAAAGTTAACTGTTTACGAATGATTTAAAATAAAATTAAAAATATACTTACTTACTTTATAATTAAATTGTAGGTTTTTATAATTTGTAGCTAAAGTCCATTCTTCTCGCTTTTTGACTTGCAAATAAGTCAATCACAAGATTGTCAAAAGATGGATTCTGGACAATATCTCTTTCTGTTGCAAGCGCAACGAGGGCATTCAGTCTTTCTTGCCCCATTGTATTCCGAATAACGGTTTTTATTCTTTTTAATCTAGAAAAGCATCTTTCAGCTTCAACAGATGCCATTGGAGTAGTTATTAAAATTTTTAGCAACTTTAATGTTTCTTCAAAAGTCTGATCCATTCCATTTTCAATAATGTACTTATAAGAATCAAGAGCTCCTTTCAGGGAATAAAAATCTTCTCTAGAATATATAACTTGAAGTTCAGATTTGAGTCTCAAGATGTTAAAAAATGGATAAACAGTTACAGTCTTTTCAAATGCAACTGTGGGAAATGAGGTTCTATATAATTTAAAGTGTTCACCTCTCCTTAGACTTAGATATTATTATGTCACACACTTTATACGCAGCAGCTTTTTTAATTTCGTAGTAATTGGAAGCATTTAACGATCTTCTTCTCTTCACCTCACAAACATCATACGTTCCCTCAATTTCTTCCATTATGGTGGTCATACTGTTTCTAATCTTTCCTAATTCTAATTGTAGTTCACTCACAGCTTGTTTTATGAGAATTACGTCTGCATTTCTTGATTGAATTTTATTATAGAAACAATCTACGTGCGGCATTATATGGCGGAAAACAGTGAGCCAAAATACAAAAGTAGGATCAGTCAATAACCTTTGCAAACCTCCTGCTTGATCTCGTGTTCCTGGTTGTTTGCTTTCATTTAGAATTTTTTCAAAGCACTCTAACAATAGCTCTCTATGTTCAAAAACCATGTTTACAGTTCGGATGTTAAAATTCCATCTTGTTTTAACAGTTTTTGGCAACCGTTTCCCAATAATTTCATCTAATACAGAGCATCTCTGAGGAGATTGTGAAAAAAAGGTTGGAATTAGTGACATATTTCTAAAGAATTCTCCAACTTCTGGAATTTGAGAAACTGACTGAGTCATTATCAAATTAATTTGATGCGCATAACAGTGTACATAATGTGCATTTGGATAAACGTCTTTTATAAATACGTTTACACCACTGACGTGTCCACTCATAACTGCGGCACCATCATAACTTTGAGCAATCAATTTTTCTGGACAGTTCGGTAAAATGGATTTTAATTGATCAGAAATAACGCTAGCTATTGATTCTGCCCTGTGAGAAGCTGGGTTAAAAAGTCCCCAAAATCTTTCTTTTATATTCCCGTCATATTCATAGCGCAAAATGAGAGCTAATTGAAATTCGTCTGATATATCAGAGGTTTCATCTGCGATAATGCCTATAAAGCTAGCTTGTGAAATCTCTTTTAATATGTGCATCCTACATATTTCCCAAGAGCAAGAAAGTAAATCATTTTGTATAGTCATTGAAGTTCCTTTGAAAACGTTAGAACTTTTTAAGTGATCTCTTAAAGTTGGATCTAATTCAGCACTGTATTCTATTAAGGATTTAAAAACACCAGGATTCATAGAATCAGAACTTTCGTCATGACCCCTTAAGGGGAGTTCAAGATTTGCACAAAATTTGATGGCTTTGATAATTCTTAGTAAAATGTATCTATTTTTAGTAACTTGCTGATTGTGGCATTCAATCGCTTGTTTGTAAGCAGAATCAATATTTTCTTTTATATTTACTTTTCCTAATACTGCTAAATTAGCCTCATTGTTTATATGACTTACAGAAGCTTCATGTTTACCTATTTTGACTGATATATGGGCTAAATCAGTCACTCCAATTCTAGCCCAAGAATATTCTCCTTCAAATAGCAAACATGGGAAGCAAAATAGAGCATTTTTCTCTGAGGAGCCGCAGAGCCATTTGTGTCTCTTATATAAATCCACGTTAAATTTTCGAGAGTACGGTTTTTTGCTCTTGTATGATGTCTGAGTTAATTTTATATTTGGCATAGGCCTACCAAGCTCTTTTATATTTAATTTTTCTTCAAGAGAAAATCTTGAAAACTTATTATTTAATATATTTAATACACTATTCATTTTGAAATTATTATACTAACATGTAAAAAATATATAAAACAATTAAAAACTCAAACACAAACTCACTCCAAATGATTGCACGTTAAGGACATAAAAATAAATTATATGGCTTCGTGTGTCGCTACTATGATCAATGTAAATTAACAAGAAAATATATATATAATATATATTATATATATATATATATATATAATTTATATATAATATATATATAATATATATATATATATATATATATTTATATATATATATATAATAATAATAATATAATATAATAATAATAATGAATAATCTATTCTGACAACTTACGCTGAGGCGATCTTAAGAATCGCTCCAAAGTGTGTATTTTATAATCTCTTCTATATCGGACGTATAATTTTCACATAACTATTGGAGCTATCAGGAGCGATGAATGATTTCGCTCGCCAACTCATATTCTTATATAAATAGAATTTCACAAACTAGTAAACTGAAGATACGTCTGGATGTATTTAGCTCTCGGTTTAAGATGCTCCTCCTCCTTTTTATCGTGTTAACGAGAGTTTTTAAATTTCATTCAATCTTTTATAAAACATGAATCGTTTAATTAAAGTGTTAATAATTCAAGAATTTAGTTTAATTAGTGAGGAGGAGCGATCGCTCCATACCGAGTCGCACTGATATAATATATATATATACCGATATATATTATAAATATATATATTATATTAATAAAATTTCTTAATTTATATATTATTATATATTATATATATAATCAGGGATGGGGATCGGAGCGGGAGTGGGAGTCCGGGAGCCGAGTCATTTTCAGGGTAGAGTCGGAGTCGGAGTCGGGAGCGTTTCCCCAAAAGTTGGGAGTCGGAGTCGGGAGTCGAGTAAAAAAACGACTCCTTCTAAAAAAAAAAATTTTGTAAAACTTTTTTAAAAATTGGAAAAACTTAATTGAATTTTTTTTATTTTAAAAGCACGTACATTTTTTTTTTATTTTGACATTTGTTTGTAGCAAATTTAAAGTTATTTATTTTTAACTGGTTATAAATAAAGGTTATACACTGGTTATAAATTAGAAATGAGTTACTTAGATACATTTGTATTGTGCATCACCAATTATCAAAGGAGGGATTGCTATTAATATCGTACAAATTTAAAGTCAAGTAGAGTACATTGATTTTAAAATATAGAGTCACACAATTATAAGATAGTTGCAAAAAGCTAAAAGAATCGGATAGATTATCTATACATTTATGTACAACACTGTGCTGGCGCTCACGGTTGGGTTGTGTCCGCTTTTAAAATATTTCAGTACTAAGCCATGAATTTCTAATATAATTTATTTTTTGGTGATGTAGACCGCGAAATATTCTATCTACCCACAACCAGTAAGTGGTGGTAAGATAATTTAAATAAATAATTAATCAGTTTGATAATATAAATAATTAATCAGTTTGATAAACAAATAATTATTTAACGTTTGGCAGGGGTTTGTAGTTTGTGAGCAAATGACTTGATTATTTGACTTTGCAGTGTTCCAGCGTTATATATATAAGGATAATATATATATATATCTTATATATATATATAGATATATATAATATATATATTATATATATATATATAATTCTATATATTATATAAATTATCGTATTCAGTGGCGCTCCAGAATTTTTGCTACTCGTGCTCTCTCTCTCTCTCTCCTCTCTCTCTTCTCTATATATATTATATATGTATTTATAATTATATATATATATATAATATAATATATATATATATATTTAATATATATTATTATATGGTAAAGTTACTTAACGGCACACAGAAGGAACTCGGATCAAAAAAAAAATTTCACAGGTAACCTCTATGATACATAATTAGATGTTTTAGGGTTCGAAATGATTTTTTTTTCCTGACTGACCTAACGTAACTAATTAACTAATTTTAACTAACCTAACTAATTATTAACCTAAATTAATCTAATCTAATTCGCCCATAGAACAGGTAAAAAAAAAAAAATTCTTTCGACCCTAGAACATTATTTATGTATCATAGATGCTACCTGTAAAAATTTTTTTTTGATCGAGCTCCGTTCCGTTACTATAATTTGTCCATATATATATATTATTATATATATATATATATATTATTATTATATTAGTGATGGGACGATAATGAAATTTTGACGATGAGATGAAGATGAGATTGAGCAAATTTGACGATGACGATGACGATGACGATGACGATGCCGATTAATGAAAAACTATTTTAAAAAATTTCTTTCTCTCTCTCTCTCTTCTCTCTCTAATATATAAATATATATATATATATATATAATATATAATATATCTATATATATATATATATTTTATATATATATATATAATATTATAATGTATATATATATATATATATATATATAATAGCTTTAATAATTGTAATGTTCAACCTCCCGAGATTATTTTAGCGATCAAAATTTTTGATTCCTTAAGTCTCTTATAATAATAATAATCAATAATCTAATATAATAAAATAATCATATAATATAATAAATAATAATAATAATAATCTAATAATATTAATCAATGAAAAGGAAAGTATTTATTAAATGGACAAATGAAGGAGACATAATTGTGGTCCATAAGATTTCTTAGGTCCAAGTGGCTTGGTCCTCTACATGTATAAATCTTTAGACAGGGACTTAAATGTAGGTTTGCAGTTTGCGTATAGCAAATTGCTTACCTCAGTAAGGATAATGATGGATGTAATAAAAGATTTAAAAGATCAGGCGGAGTGTAATCGTTGATGGAATGACAAGGTAATTCCTTCTTCAAGCTACATATTTCTTCCTCGTCATTCCTCTAAACTTAAATTCTTTCTTTCCTATAATCACATAGGGTTTCGATCGTGCTTGTTCTCTGCCATTCAGGCTAGAGAAGTGCCTATCGGGGGGTGGAAAAGTTCTCATTCTCCTATCACTCCTGCTTAATTTTCATTAAGATAGAAATCGTTGCAGGGATAATCTTCGACGAGCAACAGCGGGCTTTCATCAAAGGAAGTGCGCAACCTCTTGGTTCCTCCTACTGATAAAATTTCATCTCTAGCAACTTTGTAAAAACTGCTTTCCTCCTCTTATTCGATCTGATCAATGTGTTGCCAACTGAAAAGGTAATCTCTTCGGCCCTCGCTCAAACTATATTCTCTATATCTCAAATATAGCACTTTCCTGTGTTTGGAAGCTTCTCACATTCCAACTATTCCGAAAAAGGAACCGCTCTGATATTTCTAACTATACGCTGTAGTCTCCACTTGTATCTATTTAAGATCTTGAAACCTCTTCTCAATCACTTTCTTAAATCATGGAACTCATTCCGATCGCCAGTAAGGCTCTCGTTGAACGAAGTCTACTGGCGATATAATTTCCTATAACCGTTTTATGGTTTTTCGCTCTTAGGAACTACGCGGAGATGCGTGGTGCGCTTGACATATCCAAGCATTTGACCGAGTATGGCAGGCATCATGCTCTCCAAGCTTCCCTCTTTGGGTTTTCCTGCTTCTCTTTGCTTACTTATGTCTAGCTTTCTTCTTTCAAATCGTCAATATCGGCTGTTGTTGATGGGGCGATTTCTTTCTTTTTCTGTCGATAGTGGTGTTCCTCGGGTTTCTGTCTTATCTCCTACTTTATTCCTATTTTCATTAATGATCTCTCACCTGCACCTTAACTCTATCCACTCGTATTCCGAGATAAGACCTTCAGTCTTTAACTCGTACATTTCTACTCCCGTTTTTTACTTTATTGCCTCTCGTTTTCTTAATCTTTCCATTTTATTCTCTCGATGGAAAGAAATAAACTTTGTGAATTCAATTCTTTAAAAACCAACTTCTACAAATCTCTTCCTCCAATATCTTCTAACTTTCTATCTCTTTCGACGGTTTCTCGTTCACTGTTTGACAATATAAAATCTTGACTCTACATGAACAAAAAAAAGGTTTAATTGGAACCTCACCATCACATGGTTGCTAGGCGTCTCAAGAAATGGAAGTTCTGTTTAGACTGTGAAACTTTCCCTCCTTTTCTCAGTTGCTCCAGCTTATACAGGGTCTAATCCGCCATGGTTATGGAGTACTCGTCTCATTCTGGGGGGGGGGGCTCAGTTTCACACGGCTTTTTGGACGGGTCGAGTCACGCAAAAAGGCTTATAAACTGTTCTGTACTTTCCAGTATCACTTGCCCTCTATCTTGGCGGACGTTGATGTGGTGTTTATTCTCTATCTATAGTACTTTGCACGCGGCAGTGTCGGGGGAACTTATCACTGGCGTACCACACATTTACGACGCTTCGTAGACAAAGGGTGCGTATTGCGCACGGAGTATTGGTGTTGACTTGGTACCTAGGCTAGTTTGTATGGTGCTTCCTTCTTCCACTACCTCTGTTCTGTGGAATTCTCTTCATCTTCTGTATTTCTACTGAATATAATCTCCTCACTTTAAAGGCTGCGTCTGTGCTCATATGCCGTAATTTGCGCTAGAGGGTAAACTTTTGAGAGTACTACACATTGAATAGGGCTCTTTCCGTGAGTGGTGGTGACAATGTAAAAAATCTTGAATGGGCAGATATGGTGGCAATGACTGATCTCCATACCCCTCAAAAACATCATTTCAGAATAGTTCTAGAAAATCGTACTCCTTCAACATTACCCCCAGATGGATCATATGTCGCAATCATGGGAAAAAACCGTTGTTTTCAAATGTTTTTTTCAGGAAAAAAACATGTTTTTTTCATGTTTCTTTCGTTTTTTTCAGTTTTTTTTCGTTATTTTCATTAATGTTTTTAAAATATAAAGAGGCTATATGATTATTTCAATTGAGTATTTTATTATTCATATGATAAGGATCTTTGAAATTAAACAATATTACATTATATTTATAAATAAGCGAATCTTTCTTAATCAAATGTTCGTTAAAATTACAGTAGGTTGTGCTGAGACTTTGTTTGTAGA
>JABUQX010086812.1:0-25866 GCA_015478945.1 Trachelipus rathkii
AGAGATAGGAGGGAAGTGCTATATCGAGACATAGGAATATAGTTGATGCTAAGGGGGCGAGAGATTAGCCTTTCAGTTGGAGAATTAGCAACACTATGATCAGATCCGAATAAGAGGAGGAAGGCAGATTTACAGATTTAGTTGTTGGAGATTTGTCAGTAGGAGAACCAAGGAGGTTAGCGCACTTTCCTTTGATGAAAGGCCCCAGTTTGCTCGTCGAAGAGTATCTGCATACGATTTCTAGCTGAAGAAATTAGCGATGGAGTGAATAGGAGAGCGAGAATTTGGGTGCGATAGGCACGTGTCTCGTAGCTGATGTTTGGGCGTATATGATACTGAGACAGGGAAGGGTCATCCTGAGTTTTGCTAGAGTTTTTATTCGCTCCATATGGTGTATTTATGTGAGAGCTAGCGGGAGATAAGATTTAGTTGTTCGAGAATGGTATATGTGAATGAGGAAAGAAAAATTTTGAAGATAGGATGTGAACAGCCGTCTGCCTATTGTCTTTTGGGTTCTGGGCGGGGGGAGTGTGAGGCCGATCTATGGATTTAGTGGTGCGGTTATTTTTAATCTTTTATACATCATTGGCAGTTTAATTTCCGTAGGGATGGGATGAGGAATCTGGTAAACGTGGAAACCGTTTAATGATTTAAGTCCTGGTCTAAATATTTTATGAATGTATGAGGAACAGCCACTGACCTAAGAAATCGTTAACCACAAACATGTCGTCTCATTTCATTAATAAATACTTTTCATTTTCTTTGATTAGACTATTTTATTGTTTAGTTTGGTAATTAAATTATTGCATTTGGATTTATTATTTATTATTATATGTATTTTGATTGAATTAATTTATCTCTTTATTATTATTATTTTTATTATTATTTATTGTATTCATTATTATTTTTATTATATTATTTATTATTGTGAAATTTGTACCCATATAAACAAGTTTGTGTAGTATGTTATGGGTGGGAGCATGTTGGCTATGATATTATTATTATTGATGTATTAGTGCAGTTAGTCTGGGAGTGTAGCTCTATTTCATTCTGTACAGATGAGTTTGATATTATTAAGATTAAGGTTGAGAGCTGGGAGGAAGTGGAAGAAATGGTTGGGTGATCGCTTCATAGAAGATGATAATTTCGGCAGGGTTGAACCCGCTGACCCTCTGTCTACAGCGTGAGTATTAGGTTTCGGGGGTTACTAAGTGAGGTGTGTGCGGGCGTTTTGCAGTTGATTGCTATATATACAGTTTGTATATTGAGATGTTGGTTTTTTTACGTTTTGATATGTTGTTTATTTGTAGGTTTAGTAGTAAGTGTTGGTTTTTATGGAGTTTTCATCTGACTCCCTTATTCTTTCCACTAGGATTCAATATGTCTTGTGCGTCTTACGAGATGTAACGAATGGTTATGTGATGGAGTATATGGAGAGTCAAGGAGGAGAGAGAGAGTGATGAGGTGGTGAGAGGAGATTGGTTGTGAAAAATAGTTTTTATCAATTAATCGTTGCTATTCGTCATCGTTCGTCAAAGGTGTGTAGAGGGTCGCACAGTCATCTGGCAAATAATGTTTCAGTATCGTTCAGTGGGCCTTTCAGTGCACTTGGCAACCTTTGATATAGTGTATGTATATGCTTTTCGGGTTGTGGTCTTAGGTAGGGGTGAGTATAGGTAGTATATGGTTAGTTATAGCGTAGGTGTCGTATTATACGCAGGTATAGCGTTATATGTTAGATAAGGTGATATTTGTATATATATATATAAATTAGTATTTGTGATTAGTAGATATTATGAGGTTTCCTTCTTTAGTCCATAGTGGTTATTATATATATATATAGGTATCGCTCTCTGTTTGTATAATTTATTATTATTTACATGATTCAGTTTGTCATCGGCACTAGTAAAGTGGTAAGACACAGTACAATGAAGGACGTTAAAGGCCGAGTCATCAGAAGGGAGACTGGAGAAGAATGAAAAAATCTTAAAAACATTTCAGAATGTCATTCAAAATTCTTCAATCAAAAAGGTTGTTAACATTTGCTTGAGTAGTATATTTAAGAAAAGATTTTTAATTAGTTTGGAAGTTTTAATAATGTTAAGAGGGTGTATCTGATAATGGATTTTGGGGATTTCAAGACATTTTTTAAAAATTTAAAATAAGATTTTTACTTTTAATTATATAATCGGTGAAATCTGAGTTGGGACGAATATGATGTTTTTGGGGACGGGTAGTTGTGTGCTGTTTTGGATTATTTTTGAATGAGATTTAAAAGGAGAAGAAAAGACAATTGACTTTGATAAAGATTCACGGGGGTAGTTAGAAAAGAGTATATGTCTGGTGGTGAATGGCTGCGAAAACGTCATCAACGTAGAAGGGAACAGGCTGGTCTTATGAAGGATTTTTTCTCTTCAATGAGAGATGGGTTATTCTATCAATTTATTTTCATGAATGGATGTTGATGAAGCTTAAACTTATTCAGAGCGCACAACACACGCTGTCAACTGTGCAGGAATAGTGGTGATTTTGTATAAATAAGATGAATAAGATAAATTAAATAAATATAATATTATATGATTATAGTTTTGTGACTATTTGGTTCTCACGGGAGGTTCTTAACCTCCGGAGGCTTTCTAAGTATATATAGTATCTATATATATTATATATTAAGTCTATATATATATGTTGATCGATTATATTTGTATTCTTAATAATCACTGTTTTTGGAGTGTATATCTTTCTTTTGTCTTTATCTACCTCTTTTTCCCCAAGATTGGGGGGGGGGTAAAGGTGTTGGCGTCGGGGTTTGGGGGAGCAAAGAAGTTTGTGGGCCTTCGTCATAGTGGGTTAGGACTGAGAGTTAAAATGGGGGGGAAAAAGAAAAGCAGTAGAAGATATGACAAGTCGAAAAGAAAGCCCAGCTAATTACCGGGCTTATGGACGATGTAATTAGTAAGGAGGAGGTGCGTGGCAGAGTCATAGAGTAGAATATCGGAGCGGGTGATGTGAGGGGGTGTGCATGGGGAAGCGTTGGGATCGAGGGTGTTCACTTGAGTGAGGAGGGTGTCAAGTGTAGTGTTGGGTGTCTCCTGCACAGGGGGCCAAATTATAGCGGTTTTGGGGTGTACAAGGAGTGTCTGGCTGGCGATTTGGCGTTGCTGAGGCATGTCACGGATCCGGTTCTAGCTGTCGTTGGTTTTCTCTGCGCTCTTGCAAACTCACATTTCTCTCCCTGTATATGCTTCGTGAGCGTTGTAGCGCAGTATCCATCTTTGTTCTTCGGTCTCCGCCGGTCAGGTCCCGGAAGGCTTCTAGGGAGTGAGGAGGTGGGGCGCTTACCAATCGAGCTAGGGTCATGTTTCGATCTTTGAGCATATTGATCTAGTTCTATATCCATTAATTATTTTTGGTGCTGAATTTATTCTCTGTTTATCGCTGTTGGTTTTGTTTTTTGCCACGCTGCTTATTGCATTTGCGCTTTCTGGAACTTTTGCGATGCGTCGTGTGTTGTGTTCGGGGTCCGTTACGTGTTTATCAATTTCTGCTCTACACGTTAAGGTAGCGGTTTATGTATTATTATGGTAGTAGAGGTGTTTAGTTTTATAATGTAGTAGGTTGTGAGATTTAGTTAATATATATATTGTCATTGGATGGTTTATGTGCTGTGTTGTGGGTGTCTGTGAGTGTGATAATAGCTAGGTATGTGTTGACGTGGGTGAGTGGTTATATATTGACTAGTGCTACTCAGTGGGCTGGTGGATTGGTTTAGTGAGTAGATATATTTCGTATGTAAAACTCCCTAAATAATATTATTTGTTCTCTGTAGTTGTCTTTTGTGTATTATTAATATTTTCTATTGGTTAGTGTGGGTTATGGTATTGTGTTTGTATGAGTTATTCCGACATGTTCGTCTATTTATATTATAAGTTGAGTTGCTTTGGTATTGATATTTAGTTATATACCTATTTATATTGTTGGTGGTATGGGGCTGTTTGGCGACCCGTTAGGGTCTTCTTTAGTTGTTTGCGGCTATTGTGTGAGTGTGATCTCGTATGATCTGTAGTAGTAGGGGTCGTTGTGATGTCCGTGGTAGATAACTGTGCCGTATATTATAGTAGTGGTTTTTATAAGGTTTGCGTGGGTATAGAATTGTTGTGGTGTGGTGGATGGTATGTCCTTTTTAGTGTGCTGGTGGTTGATATATACGTATTATATTATATAATATATATATATATATATATTATAAGAGACAGTAAGTAGTCATATGGTCCTATTGAGACTCAGTCAAACTAAATATTTATCAAACACATGCTCATGCAACATGCACAACCTACACCATACCCTAAGGCTGGTCAATATCCTAAACAAAGGCCAATATAATATATACACCACTACTATCAAAAGCAAAAATTATAGCTAAAGTTCATGCTAACCACACTACAATCTTAAATAAGTTCATTGTCATACCGGTAGTTACAACATGCAGCTTTACCTTAACTAACTAATAACAGCCAATTTGGCTTAGTCAAAATATACTATATGATGCACATACCATCCATATAACTATTCTATCCTTTCTTAAATGTTACAAGTGAGTCACAATCAACAACGTCTGGTGGCAAACCATTCCAAAAATTAACTCAATTACTGAATAAATGTTTTCTTACATATCTTCTTAATTTTCTTATTGTGCACTCTGGTCTCCCATTCGTGGTCTACTATAAAAATTTATTGACCTCCGTATTAGCAATAGATGCAAATATTTTGTAAAACTTGTATTATCTCCCCTTTAAGAATCACCTTTCTACAGAAAAGCATTGCCTAACATAGCTTACCGGCTCAAACCCAGAAATTCGCACTTGTTGCTTCTATGCGGGGCACTTCTTCTCCAGCATAGTGTAGGGTCTTATCTTTAAATAAGGGGCCGGCAAACTTGTGCACAATACTCTAGATAGCTGGCCTAGCTATAGCTATGTATATAGTGGTAACTTATAATCTGTCTTACTCTTGGCAAAACACATTTGCATATATATTACCTAAATCTTATTAGGCTTTATCCTTGCTTCAATTACTGATTAAACCAGTTTTCAGGATACTGCTTATAATGACACCAAATCTTTTTCTTGGTCAACAGATTCAAGCAATCCCCATTCATATGGTACTTAAATCTTTTATTTGAGTAACCTAATTGAAGAACCTTAAATTTACTATTATAAATGTCATTTGGCACTTATCTGCACACCTAAGAAGTTATCAAGAAATTTTTAAATTTTATACGACCTATCAGTATTCCTTACTGAGATAACCACTTTGGTATCATCAGCAACTTAGAAATTTTACATTTTAAAGTCCCTTGTTAAATCATTTATATAATCAGGAACAGATAATAACCCCAGAACAGACTCTGTGAGAACCACTTTCACTATTTTCCCAATGATGACTTATGCCCATTTACAGTAACCTGGCTTTCTATGCCACAACGCATTTTTAATCAACCATGTACACTGCCATCCTATACCACATTGCGGATAACTTTTTACATCAGCCGCAAGTGGGGAGCCTTATCAAAGGCTTTGCTGGAAGTCTAAATGGATGTAAATCAATTGTACTCCACTTGGTGACACAGTTCAGTATGCATTAAATATAATGCAAAAGGTTTGTGTAGCCATGATGCTATCATCTAAAGCTTGCTGGAGTCATGAAATACTTGATATCCAAATATTTCTTTCATGATAATGTTTCTGTCAACTTTTCCAAATTTTTACATTAGAGATGTTAAGCTAACTGACTCAATAATGCGTTCAAAATATTTATTTTACTACTTTTCTTAGTGGATGGTGCACACATATGCCATTTTCCAGGGGCTCTGGTAGTCTCACAAATGTTAAGAATTTCATTTATAATTTATGCAGTGCCTTTGCAATGCTACTCACTACCTCTCTCCAGAATTCTATTACTCCAAATATTACATCAGGACACGATGCAGCTTTACTGTGGGTCAATAATGGTTCAGTAAAGATTTAGATGGTCTTTAACAATTTCAAAATTGCAAGTTAATTTATTACAGATCTATTAGACTCCAAACTATTATGCCAATCTTTTCAGTAAACATTGTGGCAAAATAAGCATTGAAAATGTTAACCATTCTTATCTAAACTTCCTAAATTTTAATTGGACAATAAATTTCTAGTTCTTTACTTTTTTATTAATTTTCAAAGGAGCTAAAAAACATTTTTGTGTCCTTATTACTATTCCTTAGAAATAATTTCAACGTTTTTTTTTTTTCTTAAGATAATTGTTAAGTTCATTTCTATTTTTCCTCAAATTTTCTAAATCATCCTCCTACTACTACCCATGATTATTTTAAAACATCTACCTTTTCAATGATTTTCCAATCTTCTCTTCTATTTTGAAACATAGACTAAAAAAATTCATCAAAAATTTGCTTAAAGTGTTCCCACTAATAATAGCAGTTGGTCTTTAGCTCCTTACCTCAGTCAATTATACTAAGCATGTCTTGAAATTTAGTAAAATCTCTATTCAGAAATCTAAGATCTTTTCCTTATTAACGTAATTTGGACCCAGATATCACGTTAAAATTTAATTATATTATGGTCACTAATTCCTAAATTCTCCTCAACTTTAACCTCATCATCATACTTTCATCAGTAGTTTCTATTAAGTCTAACAGTGCTGGGTGTCTTGTAGGTTCATGGGCCACCTGGCTCAAAAAGTTGTCTAGTATAGAATTTATAAATACACAGCTTCTATAATCTAACATTAGACAAAGAATCTCACTGATTGCCAGGAAAATTGAAATGACCCAATATGATTATACCTTTCTTTATCATGGCATGCTGTCTCAATTTCTTTCATCATATCCATGTCCAATTCTTGACTTGGCCTCAGGCCAGGTCTATAAAATGCCCCTATTCTGCACAATTTATTATGCATAAGGATATATTACCCACACAGATTCAACATCATAATTAGTTTTAATGTCAGTCATTAACACAGATTGAATATTGCTTTTAACATAAATGGCCACACCACCAGCCTTCTTTCCTTTACATTGGTATAAATAAAATGAATATCTGTCTATTTTATATTCCTGACAAGTCTCCCGCCAATGCTTCATCAACCCATGCTTCAGTTATTTCTAAGGCTATGAGCATTTGTATAGAATCATTTGATATTCGAAATGTTGTACTTGTATTGCTATCATCTTTATTCGAGCCTGTAACATTAGTTTTTTTTATCCCACCACCATTACAGTTACCATTTCCATATTCATATCAAGATTTAGCCAATCACCCCTAACTTTACCTAGTTTTTTGATAAACAAGTCACCAAACTGGCACAGAAAAGCTCAACATCTTTATGACTTAAGTGGACTCAGTCTTCTGCAAAGAGATATTTGTGCTGAAATTCTATCCACAAATCTAAAAACTTAATATTTTCTGAAATACATAATTTTCTAACCATTTTCATTTACACCTAAAGTCCTGCTTCCCCATTATTAACCTGCACCTAACCTAGGTAAAATTCCAGAATTCATGGACTTTTTCCACTAGCTTTCTTCTGAATCAACCTCCTATAATCTGCTATTAATTCTTTTGACATTCTATGTCCTATCACATTTGAATCTAGTAGATTCATTCAATCTACATTTGTATCCTCTATCTATCCTACCCAAGATATCATTCACTCTAACATCTAGTTAATATACTCTCATTTGTTTCCTTCTATCTGTATTTTGAAAAGTCCTATCTAAGTATTGTATCATACCAAATGGCCCTCTCTGATCCTTCCCATCCAGAAGACAGTCAAACCTGTTACAGCAGGTTAAAGACTGCCTGACTTTCAAGATCCTAATCTTATTATTTCTACTTTCTACACACTCCATTTATCTGCAGACCTATTAACTACTACTTTAGCCCTTTACCTCTCATCTTCCTGCCTAGGTGAATCACTAGTCCTCTCTACCTCTGTAGTCTACTCCATCCTAGTCTCAACATCTCTACCAATTTTTTTCCTAACACTTCCCTCCTATCTCAACTCAAATACCAATTCATTTAATTCAGTCATGTTTTCACTCAGCCTTTTAATCTCCTTTCTTAATAATACATTCTCTGCATTCAAAATACAAATAGGACACTCATTCACATGTTCTTCTCTCACAGTTCCACAACTATCACACAGAGCATACATACTTTAAATTAATATTAGTTTACTAGTTTAGGCCTTTGTTATAAAGATTTAAAAGTAGACTAACTTGAAGACTATCAACAATTAAATTTAATTTAGCTTTACTACTAAAATAAATATAGGCCTACCTATTACTAACTATAGTTAAAGAAAAACTACTAAAGCCTACTACTAACTTAAAATAAATCAACAAATATCCCAATTTACAGTTAAACTTATGTAAGCTTAAACTTACTCTAGCCTAAGCCTACCCATCAGCCTAAGAATTCCAAATAAACTAAAATAATTATAAATTTAACTTTGCTATTAATTTAAATGAATATTATTCTATAGTTGAATAATATTCACTAAAATTTTAAAAAAAAAAAAAAAAAAAAAAAAAAAAAGTTAAAAACTATCAAATGTATTGATAATCTGAAAAAATATCAAAAGGGGTTTCTTCCTCCTACATGAATGAACTAAAGCCTAACTATATTTTTTACATTTTTATTCAAACTACAATCATAAAATGTAAAAAAATTGATAAAAAAAAATAATAATTTGTTGATACTATTTTTGTATATTAAATGTTTAATTTCAATAGAGTATTTATATTAATTAGACTCGATGAAATGCCATAATTACCAAATAGAGTACTAATAATGAGTGATTGGATGGAAGCCAATTATTACTGATAATACTAATATAGTATTAAGAACATTTTTTAGTTTTTTTTTAAAGTTTTTATAAAAAAAATCAATTTAAAGGTTTCTGTGCTCGAAATTTATTTTATATTATAGCATATAATTTAAATATAAAAATATAAAATATGTGAAGAGTTACTACCTCAATAAATCATACTATAGGCATTTTACACCCTATTTTTTACTCGTTCTTCATTTTAATGCATTTGCAATTTTACAAAAAATTTTTCGGAAAATTGAAATATTACCACAATAATACATTTCATGGCTTTTTCTAGAAAATTAATTTTAAAAAGTAAATTGCAGTCATAATGTGTCGTATAATTTCTATTAACATTGGATTACTGTATTAAAACTTTAAACATTCATATATATAAAAATAGATAAAAAAATTATTTACCAGCTTTTATTATTAATTTTTTGTACATTTTAAGTTTATTTCATAAAATAATATTAAAAATAAAGTTTACGAAAATTCATAGCAATTTATGCCTCATTTCATTTGTTGTTAGAGAATGAAAAACACTGGGTACATCAACACTGACACCATCAATCACATTATTATTAGGAAAAAATTTAAAAGGTTTTTTTTAACCAGCCTTTCTAAAGTTTGAAAATTTCCCATAGGGTTTTCTTATTAAAAAAAAACTGGACAGGTATTTCTTATCGTATTTACACAAAAATTTAGGCAAAGGAACTTGTTAAAAGAAATGTTTAGCATAGCCATGATACCCAGAAACTCAAATCTATGTTGAAGAGTTTTCTACAGCAACGGGGGTATAAAATCCATTATTAGGTTGAGACCTAGGTTTTATAGCCATCATTAATCCATCCAGGTTAAGTCTCAGTTTAAGACCCTACTAGTTTAGTATACATAGAGTAAATCTGTGCATACTTAAATCTTATTATAACCTGAACTAGCATGGTCGATTATTTCGACTTTGAGAATAATACAGTTTTTTTTTTTAATAAGGAAAACCAATGCGACTTTTGAAGTTCTAAAAACAATTTTGCTAAGCTGTAACTTTTTTCTTAAAGAAAGATTGATCATAGTATTTTTTTTTTTATTTATTCTTCTTCATTATTTTTATTATTCTTCATTATTTTTTCAAGGAAGTCCTATACTGTGCGATTTTTATAAAATCTTCATCTCTCTAGAAACCCTTTCTGTAGAAACCCTTTCTGTAATTACCAGCAATAAAATAAGCCAGTTAAAATTAAAATTTTTAGAGATATTTTTTAAATTTCTTTAGGTAATTGTTACCCAGAGGGTTGTAACCCCGATTTTTGAAAATCATAGGATAATTACTCATAAAAAAAAAAAATTAAGGTAAATTTTCTCTTTTGACAAACGAAAATTTTCGCTCTCTTTAGGAAAAAAAAAAAAGTTACAGCTTCTCAAAGTGTTTAAAAATCCATAGAACTTTTTCAATTCGAATCGATCCAGGTTTAGGTCTCATAGTTTCGTGCCCTCTAAGTGCAGGTTAATTCATAAGTTTTGTTAGGTATACACAGAGAAAATCTATGTAGAATTAACAAATCTTATCATAACCTGAACTAGGATGGCCCTAAAACGAGCATGAGGCCCACTAATTTTTATTATAAGAAAGTCTATGGGAAAATTTTTAACTTTCAGAGGCTGAACTTTTTTTTCCTAAAGAAACTGCGGCATTTTGTTTTCCCTATTCTTTTTTATTTTTTTTTTTAAAGTAGTTTTCATCCTATTGATTTTTTCAAAAAAAAAAAATTTTTTTTTTGTTTTTTTTTAGAAATAAACAAATTACATGGGTTTTTTTTTTTGTACAACTTGAAGAGGCTCTGTAACTTTTTCTTTTTCCTTAAGGAGAGCGACGATATTTTTCGTTTTCCCACTATTTCTTTATATTTATTTTTTTAGTAGAAGTATATACCTGTTGTTTTCATAAAAATTGGGGGTGACAACCCTCTGGGTAACAATTACCTTTCTTTAAAATGTATAGTATATTACTACATAAAATGTACGAAAATCAGTAAAAAAAAAAAAATTATATATATAATTTTTGTACATTAAATATAGTTTTAATAGTTTTACACAATCCAGAATCAATGAAACTGCCACAATTACCCCCTTTTTATAAATGTTTTAATTTTAATACAGAATCAATTTGTTAATTGAGATTTATAGAAACTCCAAATTTACCAGAATAATATGAATTTAACTATAATTAATTTTAAAAAACTAACCTATATATTGAAATATTTAAGACAAGAAATCATATACTGGTTTAATTATACTCTTTCAATGTAGGTCTAACTAGGTTTTACTGATATTTACATTCAAAAATTACAGATACAAGATTAAATAAAGTGCCACTCTTGTGGCTTGAATTAGTTGAATATTTGAAAATGCCGTTCTCAGCCCAGGTGCTTGACACAAGTCAAACAATGTATTTGTTAACAACCTCTGGTTATTTTCTTCCCACATTCTATAAAATTTCCTACCAGTATTATCACTTTAGGGTCCATCTTAATATTAATTATGCTGTTCTTGTTTTTTTAGAATTAGCATTATATTTTTTATTTGATAATATATATTAAAGATTTGTACCATAACTTAAAAACTTATTATATACTTTTTAATTAAAAATAAGGAAATTCTTACTTTAGCAAGAAAAAAAGATATCAACCGTCGTTTGTGCGTTAAATTATGTTAATTTGAAGAATTTTTAGTTCTTGTATTTGCTCTTTTACAATCTAATTTCGGAAACTTTGAATTTGGGTTAATGTGGTTGCTAATTTACGATCTCCCAAGCCATTCCGCTAAGTTTTTCAATTGATCGATAACATTAATTAAAGAAATACGTTGAAAAATAAACTTTTATATTAAATATATATTTTTGTTTAATTTGCTCAACTTCATAATATTACATTAATTTTTAATGCTTGCTTTTTTTTTTTTTTTAAATTTCCATTTTTTCCAGACAGCCTAAAACTTTTCTACTTTCACATTTATTTATTTAAAAGTATATATAATTTTTTTTTAATTTGTCTCAGATGGCTAGTATGATTTCCTCAAAAATGTTAGTGGACCTTTTTCTACTGAACCGTGAACTACAGATTTTCAACTACGTTTTTAAATAGCATACTTGCGGGCCTATTCAAAAAAAACACCATAGTTTAATTTATATTTTTCATAAGTAGTAGCTAGGATTGCTAACTTTACAGTTCAAAACCAGTCGAATAACGGCTTAAAAAATACCTATATAGCAGTAGATTAATATGAAAAAGAACGAAATTAAATATATATATATATATAATTATATATATTATATATATTAAATAAAAACAAATATATTTATATATGATTATTTTTAATGTACATTTCTATTAGTAATATGTATTATATATATATATATAATATATATATATATCATATATATTATATATATATATATTAAATTGAAAACGAATGCCATTTTAATAAAATTTTATCCTATCCGAGTTAAGCTAGAACCATTAACCTATAATGCTATAACTGTACACTGCAAAACCGTACGTTGTATAGTTGAACATATATAATGCTCAGGGAACCAACGAGATCATGCTAAAGAAGATTTCAATAATATTTAAGGTATTCGATGGTTTGTACATATTATAACTAAGGTATTACCCTCGTCAATACAGTGACCGGTAAAGGTATTTTAAAGCCTATTTACAACTATCCACCCTATGTGGTTGATCATGAAATCCGCTTTTATTAGCCATGCAATGCAGCTGTTGTGTCCATATTGGAGTTAATTGCTCATATTGGAGTTAATTGCTCATGTAATCGCAAGGACATGTCCAGCAATATGCCATTTACACCATACAACCCACACACATTCAATATCACCTCTTCATTACCGCTTCGATATTCTAAAAAGATATCCCTAATTCTTTCTTAAAATTTTGTATTTCCTTCCATAGAAGTTTCCTATTCCCATGCAAGTTCCTATTCATCTTCCTTCCAAACTACGCATTTACCTCTTTTTCCTCCTACGTATGCAATTTTAGTTTTCCCTTTTTTCTCCTTATATATTATCATACACATTTCTTTTGAGACCTCATTAGTTTTTGGCATATTTTACCACGTATTTTTTTAACTTTAAGCCAACTTCAATATAATATATATTTATATATATATATATATTATTATATATATTATATATATATATATATTATAATATATATTATATAATATATATATATATATATATTATATATATATATATAATATATTATATATATTATATATATAATATATATATAATTCAGGCGCGGTTTTACGGGGGAAAGCACAGGAGGCCAGGCCTCCTCTAAAAAAAAAAAATAAAGCACTAAGTAATAAAATAATTCAAAATTTATACCTATTTTATTTTACTATTAAAGATTAATGTTTAAAATGTTATACAGAACGCTAATTTTACATTTAGATCATTTATATTCTCTTGGGAAACATTATTTTTCATAAGGATCATTGACTGGAGGAATTCCGATTTGTGCCTCCAAGAATTAAAGCAATTTGTAATTATAATAACTGCGTTTCCCGAAGCCCGACTACAGCCCAGGCGGGGCACACAGGCATATATGCATCATTTCCCGAGCCCGTTTGCGCACTTCTACGTCACAGTCAGGCGCCCCGCCCGTTGTTAACCTCGAATTTGGGAATTAGTAAACGGGCGGACTGCGGAAGGATACCTTTGTTTACAAACAATTTTCCATACAAAACATGTGTCGAATGGCTTGCCAAAAGTGTTTTAATTATTATTTTAGTTATACAGTTGAGAATGAAAGGATACTAATATATCGTAATATTTCATAAAAAGATATAATAAGTATGATAGTATTTGTTACCAATTGTCAGCTGATTCCGAACGGGCCGCGACGCTTCGGACCGGTTCCAGGTACTCAAATTTTCCTGTCTGTTCTCTTGATTGGTTAATGCAATTTTTTCAATTCGAAGCGTGCGTTTCTGAGTCGATTTGCACACCGGCTGCACTCGCGGCTTCGGGAAACCGCAAAGCATAATTATAATGCTTTCAAAACACTGGTTGTCATGGCAACGTTAAAGATTTCTATTTCTAATATTTCTATTTTGAGGAATTTTTCCACAAAGCCTCCTCTCGAAACACGTCATAAAATAAACCTCTCCCAAATTTAGCAACTCCTACTCATAAATAGAGTTGCCCCTTTTCACTAAATATGGAGAAACAAAATAAAGAAAAAACTTGCTTATTAAAAAAAAAGTTGATCAAGAATCTTATGTCACATACATACATATATGATATAAATTATATATATATATATATATATATATATTATATATATATATATATATATATATATAATATATATATAATATATATATAATATATATATATATATATATATTTTTTTTTTTTTTATTTATTTATTATTTATTTATTTAATTTAGAGAGAGAGAGATAGGAGAGGAGAGAGAAGAAGAGAGAGAGATAGAAAGAGAAGAGAGAGAGAAGAGAGACGAGAGAGAGAGAACGAGAGATGAGATGAGAGGAGAGAGAGAGCAATCGGAGATCTGAGGGAGATGATGAAGAGAGAGAGAGAGGAGCGAGAGAGCAGAGAGAGAGAGAGAGAGAGAGAGAGAGAGAGAGAGAGAGAGAGAAGAGAGAGAGAAGCAGAGACGAGAGAGAGAGAGAGAGAGAGAGAGACGACGATGAGAGAGAGAGAGAGAGACGAGAGATGAGAGAGAGAGAGAGAGAGAGAGAGAGAGAGAGAGAGAGATGAGAAGGAGTTGAGGAAGAGAAAGAAGAGATAGAAGAGAGAGAAGAGAGAGAGTAGAGAGAGAGAGAAGAGAGAGAGAGAGAGAGAGAGACGAGAGAGAGAGAGAGAGAGAAGAGAGAGAGAGAGAGAGAGAGAGAGAGAGAGAAGAGAGAGAGATACTAAAATTTATTATATTTTTGTTAATAATTTTAGTTATAATTTTTGATAATTTTTGCTCTAATTTTGGTTATACAAATCTTGGTGAAATCCTAGAATTGCCGAAAAATAGTTAATATTCAAATTGGCATCTGTTGCTTCATATGATTTTATATATATCTTAAGAAGTGAGGAGGGATTCTTAGATTATAACATGTGTGAATAGGTGAGTACTGTATGGGTTCGCCCGTTGGCACTATCTAGTTAAGGTAGTTGATTTTTGTTGGTGAGATTGTAGTAGTTCTCTAAGGATCTTGTCTAGTATACAATTATTAGCTATTAATAGTTTCTCTTAGCTCTTTCTTAAATTATTCTAGTAGTTCTTTTAGCTATTTCTTTTCTTAAAAAACTATTTGTTTATTGTACTAATTTTCCTTTTCTTTTATTACAGACATGCGCTAAAAATTTAATAAATTTTTATGATTAGTAACATGAAAGTGTCAGGCTCCTTTCCGATTCTTTATTAACCCAAACTATAATAATAACTAACAAGCACGAAAACCCTTTTATCTGCTTAAGTTGGACTATCGTAGATGTTACTGTGTTTGATTAACTCCTCGTGTAACTATTAAAGAAGTTCATCGCTTGGATTAGTTACTTGTGATTTGACTCGTGCAAAACATTATCGTTGTCTGAAACTAAACAAAATATCTTAATGTTAATAAAGATCTGTGCAACCTTGCTTGAATATAGTTTGATTAAATACTGGTTTTGTTCTGATATAAATATTACTTTATTACATTCTTGTATAACAATTGTAAGACATTATATAACTCTTTATTTTATTATTGTAAGTAATGATAATTTCTTTAAGTATTATTAATTACATTTAATGTTGTTCCTTAACCTAGTCTACTGATTAAATTTTAGTGTTATTAACACTATATAATTCTCCTAGTTTCCAATATATATTAAAAAAAATAAATATTCAATATTACTAAGTTGTATTTATAGGCAATCACGAAGATTGAAGGTGACAGAAGCCTGTTACCTGTACCTTCTATAACAGCTACTAATTCTGAACTTTCTTTCTTCACCTACCTTATTTTCCCAAGATTGGGAGTAAGGAGCGCTACAAGCATCGGAAAAGAAAAGCAGTAGGAGAGTATGACAAATGTCGAAAAGAAAGCCCAGCCTTACCGCCCCCTCTGTACCATTAATTAGTGAAAGCTCGTCACAGACAGAAAATCCACCCTAAAGCTTCTTGGGACCGCGACGGACCCTCACTATGGTAAATCGTCAATGTAAGGGTTCATCCCTTGGCCCAGGTGGGCCACAACCATGCCCCCATACAAAACCCCGCCATTCTCTCCTATCATGACCTTTATTTCGCGACCTCTGCCAAACTTCACCATTTTCTCTTCCTTCAGACATTCGTTCACCGACTCAATCCACTTTCCTTCGGTCTCCAGCCGGTCGGTTCCCAACCACACTCTCCACTATTTTACATCGCTTAACACCAACCGACTTTATCATTTCATCCATTCCACGTGACCAAACCATTTCAAACATACTTTCATTTATTCTCTCATTTACCCCTTTCTTCACACCACATAAACTCTCTAATATGCTTCCTTCCACCTTTTATTTAATTCTTCTCACACCCTACAAGCCCCCAAAGTTTTTCCATCTTGACCACATTGAACTTTAGATCATATATTTTTCTTATCCAGGACCTAGGTCTCACTACCCATACAATAACACAGAACAACATTACCCTCATGTAAGACTCTTAGCGCACTTCAAAGAATTAGTCCCTTTACATTCACAACGATTTAACTGCACCAGCAACCTCCTGCCATTCACAACTTATCCTACAAAATACACTCTGCATTCATGCCGTTCTTCTCATCCAACAACAATACCCTAAATATTTTAAACTCAGACACTTGTTCCAGCTGCTCACCATCTAACATAACTTCACACTGAGGACTGTCCTCACTCACAACCATAACCTTACTCTTATCTACGTTTACTTTCAAAAACCCTCATTTTACACATCCTGCCAAATCTCTCTACCAAACCTCTCAAATTCTCTTCAGATTCGCCACACAAAATCAAATCATTCGCATATAGTAGGTAGGGCACCCTCCACTCATCTCCATTTTCCATCATTTCTAACACCATTTCCTGCCATCCCCACCTCGAATTCTTCATAACCCCATCCATTATTACAAATTGAATAACCAAGGAGACATAAACACAACCCTGTCTCACTCCGCTATTAATAGTAAACCAATCACCATTGACACCATTTATTCTTACACATGCTTCACTATCGTCATACATACTTTTGATTCCATTCAGAAGCCTACCACCAACACCATATATCATTAACACCTGCCATTGAGCTTCCCTATTAACCCTATCATATGCCTTTTGCAATTCCATGAAACCTAAATACAATTCATTCTTCTTCTCCCTCATTTTCTCAAATCATTTGTTTCAATGTTAAAGATTTGATCCCCACATCCTCTACCACTTCTCTAAAACGCACCTTGTTCTTCAACCAATCAGTCCTCAGTCACTCGACGCACCTCTTTCGACCAAAAACCAGCAAATACCTTCCCTACAACACTCAAATAACTTATTCCCCTATAATTTCTACAGCCTTTCCCTTTTTCTCTCTTACCCTTATACAAGTGGTACTATTACCGCTCTCCTCTAATCCTTGGAAACTATACCCTCCATAAACACTTTGTTGCATCCCATCCACATAAAGTCAATTACAATATCACCTCCCTTCTTTGATCATTTCACTAGTAATTCCATCTATTACCTCAGATTTACCATTCTTTCAACTTTCTCACTCTATAACCCATGACCTCCCCCCCAAAATACCTATTCCTTCTTGCCACCATCAAAACCACACACATTCACTAACACATCATTACTGTTAATATTGTACAGATTTTCAAAGTTCTTTCCACACTCCCCAACATCCATTTCATCAGGTTACAAAAGCACCATCCCTATTCATTATTCTAAGCAATTCCCCTTTATTCTCATTCTTAACCTTTTCGCGCTTCCTTCAGAAGAGCTTTCCTATTCCCTTGTATGTCCTCATTTATCCTCCTTCCAAACTGTTTCATTTACCTCTTTGTTTCCCTACGTATGCACCTTTTAGTATTTCTTTTTCCTCCTTATATTAATTCCAAATCATTCTTCTTTTGAAACTTCTATCATTTGCTTTTCAGTACATTTTCAAACCACGCTTCTTTTTTACCTTTAACCGCTTTCATCACCTCTTCAATTCCATCATTCACTGGTAACATCTTACTTCCTACTTTAGCACATCCAACACACTTCCTTTGCACTACTAACAATTGCCTCCTTTCATTTGCCCCCAGATTTGTCAGTTTCAACTTGTTCACATTTCAACCGATTTACTAGCGAGCGCTCTTAAACATACTTATCCTTATTGTCTGGCTCACTTAACTTCTCTTTCTTAATTTTACCTACTTCCTTTCGTATCACCTTCCTCTCATCCAAAGCCCCCACTAACTTAATATTTACATAGAACAACATAATGATCCGATAATCCCATTCCTAAACCCCTCACTGATTTAACATCCAACACATACTTCACATCTCCTTCTTCATCAACACAAAAATCAATCATACTTTTCACTTTGATACCATCTCTACCTACACCAACTCTAGTATACTTATGGATACTCTTGTGTTTAAAGAAAGTATTACTTACACACATACCTCTCTCTTCACAGTAATCAATTCACCTTCCTACCATTCTTATTTTCTCCGGACACCCCAAAACCACCTGTATTACCATTCCCTTTTTTTGATCACCTAATCAACCATTCAGGTCCCCCCCAACACTATCAACTAAAGCTCCTACTCACCCCATCCAGAACATCATTCAAATTATCCCAAAAAATCGTACTCTCTTCAACGTTTCCCTCAGATGGACCATACGTCACAACCACACATACCTTGACCTTTTCAAACTTAAATTCTGAACTATAGGGAGCTAAATTGCCACCTTCCCAGAGCCTCAGATTATAGTGGTGACAATGTTGAAGCTTAAATAATTAAAATTTGATAATTAGTGTAGTTAAAAAAATCGATATTTTTTTAAAAGTAATCGATATTTTGATATGGGTATAAGGCAACGTTGCCACATGTTGTTAATAAAAAAAATTGTCACAATTACGATATATTTATAAGCAACGTTATTCGGTATTTTCATATATTATTTATTTTTACATTCGAAAAATCAATAACATTATAAGTTTGGTTAAGTATACACAGATTTACTGTGTATACTTAACAAAACTTATTATAATTTATAACCTAAACTTAATGGGTCCTAAACCGAATTTAAAAAAAAAAAAAAAAAAAATTGTTAGAATGGATATATTTATATATGAGAGATTTGGCAGAGCATTTTTAGTCCTAATACATGGGGACGAAAGATATTTAAAAAAAAAAACGATTATCGGAAAAAATATCGATATTTTCGTCTACTTTAATCTCAACTATTACTAAAAATTTAAATATATTACTGAATTACTTTTACTTACGATATGTCATGACTAACACTAACACGAGACAATAGCAATACCATTTACCTTTAAATGTTTCAATAACGAGGCAATGACATTCTTTCAGCAGCGGGCATTGGACAATGACTGTTACTATAAATAAATACCTAGTTTGCAAATTTTATACCAATTTATTAATTTATTTGTAGAATAATACTAAAATGGTATTACAAAAAAAATCAATTATTAATAATTTTGTTTTTCCCACTGGGCTGATATTTTGGGGCAAGCCAGTTATTTTCCAACCCTGATATAACATAACACCTTCTACCTTTTTTTCCCCAAGACTGGAGTAAGACGCGTGACATGCACCGGAAACAGAAAAGTAGTAGAAAAATATGAAAAGTCGAAAAGAAAGCTCATGTTTACCACCCCCTCTATACCTATTGGTGAGAACTCATAGCAGTCAGAAAATCCACCCTAGAACTTCACGGGACCGCGACGGAAACTCGCTATGGCATATCGCCGGTGTAGGGTTCATCCTCTGGTCCAGGTGGGCCACAACCATACCCCCTCACAAAACCCCGCCATTCACTCCTATTATGCACCTTTCTTCTCGACTCTGCCAAATTCACATTTCTCTCATCCAGACATTCCTTTACTGACTCAACCCACTTTTTCTTCGGTCTCCCAGCCGATCGATTCCCAACGTACTCACCACTATACATCCGCTTAACCAACCGACTATTATTCATCCTTCCCACATTGACCAAACCATCTCAATGTACTTTCATTTATTCTCTCATTTACCCCTTTCTTCACACCAAACAACTCTCTAATAGGTTCATTCCTCATTTTATCAATTCTTCTCACACCTAACACGCCCCTAAGATTGTCCATCTGAACACATTGAACTTTAGATCTATACCCCTTATTCCAGGAATCCAGAACCATTAGTCCACTACATACTAACACAGGAACAAACATACCCTCATGTAAACCCTAGCGCACTCAAGACTTAGTCCATTTACATCCACTAACGATTTAATTGCACCAGCCACCTTCTTGTCATTCACAGCTTTCCTACTACACTCTGCATCATCCGTTCCCTCTTTTCATCCAACATATATCCTAAATATTTAAACTCAGACACTTGTTCCAGCTGCTCACCATCAAACATAACTTCAAACTGAGGAACTGTCCTGACTCACAACCATAACCTTAACCTTATCTATCTACGTTACTTTCAAACCCCTCCTTTACACACCCCTGCCAAATCTCTCTACCAATATTCTCAAAATCTCTTAAGATTCGCCACAACAAACCCAAAATTATCCGGCCATATAATTGGTAGAGCACCCTCCACCTCACCTCCATTCTCCATCATTCTAACACCATTTTCCTGCCATCCACACTAATTTTTTCATAAACCCCATCCATATTTACAAATTGAATAAACCAACGAGACATAACACATCCCTGCCTCATTCCACTATTAATATTAAACCAATCACTTTTGACACCATTTATTGTTACACACCTTTCACTATCGTCATACATACTTTTGATTCCATTCAGAAGGCCTACCACCAACAATATATAATTACTAACACCTTTGCCAAAGAGCTTCCCTATTAATCCTATCATACGCCTGTTGCAAAATCCATAAAAACCTAAATACAATTTATTCTTCTTCTCCCTCATTTTCTCAATCATTTGTTTCTATGTAAAGATTTGATCCACACATCCTCTACCACTCTTAAATGCACCTTGTTCTTCATCAATCAGTCTTTCAGACACTCGACGCACTCTTTCCACCAAAATACCAGCATATATCTTCCCTGCATCACTCAACTCAATAAACTAAATTCCCCTATAATTCCTACAGTTCCCCTTTATCTCCCTTATCCTTAATATAAGGGTACTATTACTGCTCTCCTCCAATCCCTCGGAACTATACCCTCTATAAACGCTTTATTACCCAACTTCCAAATCCCAATCAATCACCATCTCGCCTCCGTTCTTGAATCATTTCATCAGTAAATTTCATCTATACCTGCAGATTTACCATTCCTCAACTTAACTTTCTCACTCTACCCATAACCTCCTCCTTACTAATGATTCATCACCAATATACTTACTCCTTCTTGCACCATCAAACCCACACACATTCACTATCCCCTCTTCATTACTCCTAATATTACACAGATTTTCGAGGTGTTCTTTCCACACTCCCCTCACATACATTTCATCAGTACAAAAAGTACCATCCTATTCATGTATACTAAGCAGATTCCCTTTATTATCATTCTTAACCTTTCGCGCTTCCATCCAGAAGCAGCTTTCTATTCCCTTGTAAGTCCTCGTTCATCCTCCATTGCCACTGTTTCATTAAACCTCTTCTTTTCTCCTACGTAATCCGCACCTTTTAGTATTTCTTCTTCCTTATATAATTCCAAACATCTTTCTTTTGAAATTTCATCATTGGCTTTTATACATTCAAACACGCTTCTTTTTTACATTTAACCCTTGCAGCACTTCTTCATTCCACCACTCACTGATAACTTTTCTTTTTACTTCCTACTTTTAGCACACCACATACTTCCTTTTGCACTTCTAACAATTGCTTGCTTTTATATATTGATTTTGTTTCAGTTTCAAAACAGGAAAAACTAAAACTGATTTATATATATATATTATATATATATATATATATATATATTATAATATATAATATATATAATAATAAATATATATATTATATATATATATATATATATATATATATATATATATATATATATATATATACTATATATATATTATATATATATATATATATATTATATTATTAATATATATATATATATTATATATATATATATATATATATATATATATAATATCCGTATAATATATATATATATATATATATATATATATATATATATATAAATATAATATATATAATTTTTTATATATAATATATAATATATATATATATATATATATATACTTATACTTCTCTTTCTCTTTTTCCCCAAGACTGGGGGTAAGGTGCGGTGTCATGCATCGGAAAAGAAAAAGCAGTAGAAGGAACATGACAAAAAGTCGAAAAAGAATAGCCCAGCCTTACCGCCCCCTTGTACCATTAATTAGTGAGAAACTCGTCACAGACAGAAAATCCACCCTAGAACTTCACGGCGACCGCGGACGGACCCTCACTAATGATTAAATACCGTCAATGCAAAAGGTTCATCCTTGGCCCAGGTGGGCCACAACCATACCCCCTTCCCAAAACCCCGTCATTCACCTCTATTATGCACCTTTCTTCTCGCGTCAGCCAAACTCACATTTCTCTCCTTCAGACATATATATATATATGATCAACTCCACTTTTCTTCCGTCTTCCAGCCGGTTCGGTTCCAACACACTCGCCACTATACATCGCTTAACCAACCGACTATCATTTCACATCCTTTCCACATGACCAAACCATCTCAACATACTTTCATTTATTCTCTCATTTACCCCTTTCTTCACACCACACAACTCTCTAATACGTTCATTCCTCATTTTATCAATTCTTCTCACACCTAGCATGCCCCTAAAGATTTTCCATCTGAATTACATTGAACCTTTAGATCTATACTTCTTATTCCAGACCATAGCCTCACTACTATAAAACAATAACAACAGGTAACAACATACCCTCATGTTAAGACCCTAATGCACTTCAAGACTTAGTCCCTTTACATTCACCAACGATTTAATTGCACAAGCAACCTTCCTGCCATTCACAACTTTCATACTACATCCCTACCTTTCTCATCCAACACATACCCTAAATATTTAAACTCAGACACTTGTTCCAGCTGCTCACCATCTAGCCAATAACTTCACATTGAGGACTGTACCCTCACTTCACAACCATTAAAACCCTACTCTTAATCTACGTTTACTTTCAAAAACCCCTCCTTTTACACCCCTGCAAATCTCTCTACCAATATTCTCAAACCTCTTCAGATTCGGCCACACAAAACCAAATCATCCGCATATAATAGGTAAGGCACCCTCCACTCATCCCATTATTCTAACACCATTTTCCTGCCACCCCCACCTCTAATTCTTTTTCATAACCCCGTCCATATACAAATTGAGTAACGAAGGAGACATAACACAACCCTGCCTCACTCCGCTATTAATACTAAACCAATCACTTTTTGACATCATTTTAATTCTTACACACGCTTCTCTATCGTTATACACTATTGATTCCATCAGAAGCCTACCACCAAACACCATATATCACCTAACACCTGCCAAAGGAGCTTCCCTATTAACCTATCATACGCCTGTTTGCCAAATCCATAAAACCTAAATACAATTATTTTCTTCCTCATATATATATATATTTACGGATATATAAATATATATATTATATATATATATATATTAATATATATATAATATATTATATATATATATATATATATAATATATATATATATATATATATATATATATATATATATATATTATATATTATATATATATATATATATATTAATAAACCCCATAACATTTTGCCAATTTTTTTTTTCAAGAAAACCCAGGTGGATTGGGCAATGTAAAAAAAAAAAATAAATAAATAAAGAACGTTTTTTTTTTTTTGCAACCCTGCTCAAAACCAAGAGACGGTTACCTGAATGGGCACAAAAATTGCCTTTGTAACAAGATTTTCAATAATTTATTTAGTTTAGAACTATGTGCATTATTGCTATAGTCTCCGTAGCTACATCACCTTAAAAAAAATTACAACAGTACCTCTTTTTATATGATGAACTTGTACAAACTTTAAAAATCTGCATAAAGCCTTAAGAGCATTGTTTAATTAAGTAAAGACCTTTAGTTCGATCTACATAATTAAATAATAAAATTTTCAGGATAAAATTGTCACGTTTAAACAAAAATACTTTTATTTTCATTTTAATACAAAACTTGATGATGTGCATCTGGAAAATATATAAAACATATAAACAAAGATCAAAATAATTTATCTAGTACTTTTTCTCTGTTATTATTATTATTATTATTATTATTATTATTATTATTATTATTATTATTATTATTATTATTATTATTATTAATGGTTTCCTATTTCATGAAATGGAATGTAATAAAAATTTCACATGCAAAGAAACAAAGAAAGGGAACAGAAAAAAAGCAATGGATAGGAAAAACAACATTTATACTTTCCTTAGCAGGACTGCTAAGTCAGAACAAAAATATCTTTGGGTGGAGCATTGACTGGAGCCAAAAAAAAACTTATCATTAAATAATGTGGCGAAGAGACGGTCACTTAAAAAAAAAAGACTAGTGTTGAAAATGGCCATAAAAAAAAAAAAAAAAAAAAAAAAAAAAAAAAAAAAAAAAAAAAAAAAAAAAAAAAAGTAGTACATAAATATATGTTATCGGATGTATGAACGATAATACATTCTTGGCTTTCAAAGGTAACAAAACCTTCTTCACTCTATCAACATTCTCACCAAAATTTCTGTGCATTCTTTTACACCCCTTATATCTTGACTTCAAATCTAACTCGAGATCCATTTCGTCTCTCCCAAATCTTTAACACTACGCTTTTGTATTTCAATTTTGAATTTTTTCCTTGCTCTCTACTACACCATTATTTTCTTTTTCATAATTTTATACAGCAATAATTTTTTTTATCTGACATTTAAGCTGTCTTACGTTCTTTTTCTCCATTTCATTATATCAAGGAGCTCGCAAATAAACTGGATTAGGTTAGGTATAAAGTCTCCAACTCTCGAGGTAAAGCCTTCCAAGACTAGACTCCGCTCACACACACTCATTCCTTTCTCCCTTTACTTATAATTCCTGCTTCAGTCTTCATTTAGATCACATCTACATTTCTATTCATCCATTAGCACTTCATTAATAATAATAATAATAATAATAATAATAATAATAATAACAACATTAATAATAATAATAATAATAATAATAATAATAATAATAATAATAATAATAATAATAATAATAATAATAATAATAATAATAATAATAATAATAATAATAATAATAATAATAATAATGAACGCCTCGTGGCGCAGGAGGTTGAGTCACCGCCTCTCATACGAGAGGACGCTGGTTCAAATCCTCCGCGTAACAGTTGGGTTTTATCTACCTGGGGGCAAGAATTAAAACTTGACTGCGAACACGTTGGTGGCGCTGGTTTGGGATAGCCGGCCTTAAAGTTCGATTTCCTGTGGTCCCCCCGTGTTACCCCCTGCATAGGGGATAAAGCACGTTAATAGGTAGTTTTTTTTTTTTTTTTTAATAATAATAATAATAATAATAATAATAATAATAATAATAATAATAATAATAATAATAATAATAATAAATATTTTAAAAGAATGAGAATTTCCTCACTGAAGGGATACAAGGGAAAATTTTGTGCTGTT
>JABUQX010086813.1:0-35748 GCA_015478945.1 Trachelipus rathkii
AGTAATAATTTATAGACATAATAAAACCATGCAACATTTGTAAAAACCAACTAATGTAATTTATTCACCATGGCTATTGTTCAAGGGATAACCGATCTGGGACCCTAGCAGATGAAGCGTACGCATGTAAGATGTTTTGACCCCACTACGTACGAATCGACAATTGAGAAAGAAAAAACAAAAAAAAAAACTCACCAAACAAATATTTTTTTTTAATTTTCACTTCAAAAATTAATGCAATAATTTGTGTTTTTTTATGCATTGAAACACCAGCATCAAGAGCACACTGCGGTATTTATTCGTAGGTTGTCAAACAGTGTGTGCCGGCGCATGGTGAATAGGAGTGAATATTAAATAAAATAAACACTACTACGAGTTTGTTTATATTTTTCCTTTTCATCCCAAGACATCATATGATACACATTATATATAACTATTAACTCATATATATAATATATAATATTTAAACATATTTTATAAATTTATACATTAGATATCAAAAACGTAATAAATTAACATATAATATTAATTATAAATATATTAATATATATAATATATATAATATATATATATATATATATATATATAATATATTAATATTAATTAATTAAGTTGATAGGATCACGGATGTCAAAAATTTGGACTGTATTGTCGGAGATTGACGAGATGCGGATGCCGTAAAGATCTAAATGAGGTGTAATGTACATGAGATTATGAGCGGAATTATAGCAGATCTTATAAAGAGGATGGTAGGATTGCCGGATGCACGGAGATCCGGGTACTGGATGCAGGATGCGGTATGCGGAAGTTTACTTCATTGAAGTTAAACTTAAAAATTATAATATATATATATATAATATATTATATATAATATATATATATATATATATTAAATAATTATATATATTATTAATATATATATATAATATTATTATATATATATAATATATATATAATTATAATATTAATATAATATATATTATTATTAATAATATATATATATAATTAATATATATATATCATATATATATATTATATATAATATATATATATAAATATATAATATATATATATATATATATATTATATGATTAAATAAACTGATCATGGACTATGAGTTGATATAATGAACCTACATACAATTAACCAAGATCGTCCTAATAAACTAAATTGATCAAATGATTAACGTCATAATATACCTTTAATTCTTGTATTACAATTTCACGTCGATATAAATACAATATACCATTTTCCCTCCTATCGGTATTCTGACCACAATCCTTGTAGCTTAAGTATATAACACTTATCATTATTCCATAGTAGTATTATCCATATAGTAGCCTCATTAAGCCCTATAAGCGAACTTGTATAGAACTTCTAGAAGCACTTAATCTCAGAGCTAATTTAGGCTTATATTATAAATGCATTGCGTCGCTTTTTTTTATTGTTATAACCTCATCGCTGAGGACCAGATTATACGAATTCATAGTATATTTTTGTCCACGGTCCACGGGGCCTAACCGCCCTCTGTCTCTTGCCTTTTCTCTGCTCTTGAATAAAGGTAGGGGCACTCCTTAAATAAATCTTTCATGAAAAAGTAACTGAATCTCGGTCACGCGCACACACACTCATTCGCTCTCCACTTCAAATAGCTTCCAAGTGAAATTATGTGTCTCCCTTATTCCTATTTGATATCGGTGGAGCTGCGTATACCATCACTTTGACAATCGAGTTTTTCACGTCACTTAGTTGTAGTTCTCTGATATACTTTAATTTCTTTTCCATGCAGAAAAAAAAACACTTGAGTTATCTTTCTAAAACTGTTGCTGTTGTATATATAAGAAGGTGATACAGCGGTGATAGAGTTAGCCTAGGATGAGTATGGAAGAAGCCAATCACCGTCTTAAAAGTTACTCCAAACTAATATTAACACTCCTGCGTAAATTAAATTTTGCTAATCGAGACTTCACTAAAGTTCAATTCTCTGAGTATCGTCTTGGTAACGGGGATATATTTATATTGCCTTGTAAATATACATCGTTATTTTCTAAATCATCCGAAGAAAATAATACACGAAACTATACAATTCGTTCTGCAAGTCAAATGTTTTTTGTCAAAATGGCTTCCGTAAATTTATGGCTTCGAGACTCAAAGAGGTTTCTTAAATTGGAGACATTGGCTAGTTTTTGCGCATATATTGGTGTCGTTCTTGTTAAACAACACTAAAAAACAAGGAAGTGTAGCTAGCCGCACTGTTTGCTCTATTCTTCGATTTTATCTAACACTAAATAACAAATTTCATGGCCACGCATGTCCTTCCCACAAAATGAGGATTTCCAATTAATACATCTAACGAGAGTTACATGAAGCCTGCCTTTCCTCTCTTATTTGATCTGTGATTCTGACACGCAAGAGCTGGTTTGAAAAATCGCGACTTCACACCTATACTCTAAAATAGATTTCTTTAGTAATCACTGATGTTTTTTCTGGTTATGGAAAACTAAATAAGATGCGTTCTAATTGTCTTTTTGAGAGAGCGCATTTCGTCATCCTATATTTATTTTTTTTCATATCTAATTCACACTTGTAAAAGAGAAGATCTTGATTTCCTCATATCGAATTTAGTAACTCATTCCTAACCTTCATCTTAGCGAAACCGATTACCCGGATTACAGCTAATCCACCCACACCCTTTTTGGACTGAAGGACTCATTAAAAATTACAATACCCACGCATGCTGCATGTTAAGGTGTCCATGTCCCTATACCTGTCATTTAAAATATTATCAGCACCAATTACCTGAAATTGCGATACAAGGACAGAATAATAAAATAGAGAGATATAAAATAACGCTAGTACCACGGTAAGGCTTAGTGCCCTGCTTTCTAGATCGAGAATCAAATTTGCGCGGAACCTGATCCACTCTATATTCGTGTTTTGAGGGAAGTGGTCTAGCCTTCTATTTCTCTTTGAGACGCTGAGCGCTCTTTGTCATCCATAAATATTGTTCTAACATCAATATACACCTCTACTCCCCCTTTGCCCTTAATACTAAAATACTTTTTTCCTCAATTCGGATCGCACTAGGATAAAGATCAATATCGTCATCCTGGCTCTCTTTTGGGCTTTTTTTATTTTATTTTTCTGTGAAGACCAAAAAAAAATATAAAAAAACCCAAAAAATGTATAAAAAGGCCGCGCTGAGAGAACTCCTCCCTAACTATCTGCAAAATACACACATCTTATGTCGTAGCGGTTTTTCGAGAGCCTTGAAACCCTCTCTATTTTTTAAACTTATCTAAATAAATTCTTTGAAAAGCGTCTCACTCTTAACTCTCCTTGATCACTTTTCCTCGATCATGGACGATTTAATAGGGAAAAATAACTCACTTTTTCGTGATAACCGCTCCAGTCAGTGCTTTTTCGTATAAAAACCACGTTCCGAGATCGAAACAATAACTTTACATCTCCTAATTGAATACTGACAATCCTCCAGTTCCATGCATGATTGCGTAGATAAAAAACAACTTGGATAATATCCAAACTATGGTCATTCATCTGCTCGTCCCACAACTAAAATGGGAACCAAACACTACTCGCGCGCAGGGATGGGATCTTTAGTGTGTTCCTTTAATGTACCCGACTTTACTTTGGTAACATAACCATGAAGGATGGCCTGTCTACATGGGATAGACAAGCGCTTTTCCCCATGTCAAATCAGAGTGTAGCGCGGAATTGTCGAGCAGAATAAAATCTAATATTACTGTTCACCTTTAATATTTTCTATAAAATGCTCTAAGCAAGCTCGAAAAAACATGCGATTACGTTTGGATGTATTCTACCCTAATGCATTCGCTTTGCTTACCTTCGCTTGAATCACGTGGTTCACTATTTCATCGTTCCTTGATCATGACATCTGTGATATATAGCAGGAAGAGTGTAGTCTAAACTCTATTACTTCCTCCTTTTCTTCATTTTTAAACTTTTTGTCACGTGTATCATAAACAAGGATTCTGTTAATGCATATATAATTTGTGAAACTATTTTTGATCACTTATCGTTTTTGATTTTATGATTCTAATCAAAAGATCTTGTCAATGAATTTTCAGCAGCCTGCGACGTATCAAGCTAACAATTCTTTTCCTCAGAATGGACTTTCCTCCAGAATTATTCATTTTGGAAATTGATCAAGCTCTACACTGAGTTTGAATTACTGTTCACGACAACTCCTGCATTCTTTCCACTCATTTCAATTGTCTCTAATCTTATCTTCACTAAGCATAACTTAGAGTTTGTCTGCACTGTTGATTCTCGTTCTAAGAGTGACTTATGCTTTCTGATTTTTTTATCATAATCATACTCTTTCTCTGCTGATCAAACGCAAGAAGGTATCTTATGACAGCCACTAAACGCTGTTGCTTATCTCTATCTCATAATTGTCCTGGGGTACCGTAAAATCTAGGGAAAAGCGTATTCACAAATTGATTCACTCCTCTTTAGAATATATCATTAATAGTCTCATACAAGATATATTCTAATAGAACAGCCTCACACCGCGTACATATAAACTGACAGACACACTAATTACACCCTCCCAACTTACTCCTCGAAGAATTCTCACTATTTTCTGCAACCATTCTCAAAAATTATCGTGTTTTGGATTTCTTCTCCAATAATCCCTTCTTTTTTTGGAACGTCAGTCGCTCAAATGCATAATAACAGTTCGCAATCACTTTAAACAACTAATACATTACTAGACAACATATTGATTCAACATTGAAGGTCACATTTAAGAAACATATATCACAATGCATAAACTAAGTTGATTTGTATCATATGTTGGAAGGACTCGCCCTGTGATCTTCTTTCGTACAGCTTTTGCACGCATGTGCCAACATATATTAAAATCAGTGTACCATCCAAACAGATGTCTGATGGAAAAAATCAAAAATCAAGGCCAACAAAAAGGCCTATTTAATTTTGAACTAACTGTCAACTCATTCTTCTTCTTTTTCATAAAATGACATTAAACCACTTGAAAATAGATTTATTCATCAAAATTCTATGTCTCCTTTGTTTTTGTAAGGTCATAGAGGTACACTTGACGGAAGTGTCTCTCTAGATTCTAGCCCACTTTAATTTAATATATGCGTTAAATATTTGGACTTACTTTGTTATCAACAGCCTCAAATTTAATTAAATGATGTAATTAACCGAACATTTGTCAAAATTGAGAAACAAAAAGGTAAAGAACTTCCTAAATTTGTTACAGTGGTATATGATTAATTCCCAAAAAACCAGTTTGATGAAGTTGTGCCGAACTATTCAGAAACCTTTAAGTTAGAAAAATACTATTCATTTTTTTAGATTAAAAACTTTAAAAAAGAGTCTTTTATGTTTCACCGACACTCGTATTTGGGATATACCACAAAAAATGTAACTAAACACCATTCTGGATAAAAACGTGAGTACAAAGTACAGGCAAAAAAGAAGGGGCGTCCAGGCATCCCATTATAATTAATATTTGCCCCATATTTCTTACTTGTACATAATATAGAGCGTTGCATCCTAATTATTAGCGATTTCTTCAGCACCGTCCTTCTTCTGAAATATTTTTTTATTTAATTTAGTTTATCATCTTAATATAAATAATTTATTTATATTTTAGCTCTTTTATAAAAGGTTAAATTAAATGTAAAAGTTTGAGTAAGGACCAATGCCATAAATAACCCATAATTTATAGATACGAGAATGATAAACTTTGTACGTATTTGGATCCAGCGGTTTTTATCTTCTATACGTTTATTCTCGTATCTACCTTTGGATCAAACGTTCGGTCATGTAACAATATTCACATCAGCTTTTAATATTATACTGAAATATTGGGATATAATTTGAATCTATTATTATTATTATTCATTTATTATCCATACTATATATCTGTTATAGCTAAATATTATAATATACTTCCCTACTCTAACTAATATATTACACTCATACATTATAACCAAACTGCTTATATATAATTCAGTACTATACCTCGTATATAGTCACTAAACTACATATTATATATATATATATATATTATATAAGAAGTAGTGCATTTAAGTATCTCTATAGTATGTATACTCTATAATAACTATATCATTATATAGAAATATTCTTGAGTGAATTTAATTTGAGGGGAGAACCTCAAGAGGATGCTCGACCAAACATGTTCAGAATAACGGAGTCGGGTTATGAGAGTGGTAATGCGGATTCAGCTTATCTCTTGGACGTACACTATTGTCTTTTATTCTCACGTGCCCACACTTGCGAGTTTTTAGAGATTGGATAAGGAATTCACTGAAGTTAAAAGAGTCCGGTCCCTTGGCCTCGTGCTCTTCTTTAAATTTTTTCGTCCTCCTCCTTGCGGGTGATAGTCAATCATTTTTAAAAAAGTTATTAATGAGTACATGATATATTGTTCATAAAAATGGTCTAATATAAAAGTTTAATTATTAAGCATGTTGAATATTATAAAAATCAACTTATTAACTTAACCGTGTATCTTTTTTACCTAGATCTGAGCTAGACACCCATACTAACACCTTGACAAATTGAGTGGTGAATTGCGTCTACTGGGTTCTTCTTTATATTAATTGAGGTCTTCGCTAAAGTGCAGTTTTTTGTTAATATAATTAATAAGATTAGTCGTAGTAAAAGCAATATTCTCTTCTAAATTTATTTTAATATTTGTTTTTAATTTTTCCTTTCTCCAGTTTCTTCCAATGGAACAAATAATGTTTCACTTAATATCGTCTTATTTAATGTTTTTTAAATTTTATCAAGAATATATTTATAATATACTATATTATTCCTTTGAAAAAGAAAGGGTAGATGATCCTACTACTTATAGCTCAACTGAGTTATATGAATTAGGTTAGGTATATTATATAGTTTAAAATATATGATTAAATATATAACTATATATTATTACATATATATATATATATAAATATATATAATATTATATATTATATTATTTATGTATAATATCTATATCTACGTAAGACGAGGTAGTAATTTCGCGTTATTTTATTACCATTGTAGGGCAATTCGGTTATATATCCAGTGGCTCTGAAAAACTATACGATGCCCCCACCCTATTTAAGATTAAATATATTCAAACATAATAATAATATTTGATATTAATTTTTAACTAGTCTTAAGGTATTATTTTTTTTATAAAATCCTTATAATTTTTTTTTTTTATATTTTGTGATTTTTTTTTTCTTTTCTGAGCACTATAAAATCGGGGGTAAGGTTATTATAATTGCTTAAAAGTAATTGAATTGAACAGGTCAATATATATATAATAATAAGTATACGTTACGAGATTTATTGGTACCGGACAAATCTCATATGTATTCTCAAATAAAGTACAGTTCATATAGAACCATTAATGCATATTATCGTGGAGTCATTCACGAAAGCAAGAGAATATTAAATTGTATTTATTATTATTAATATAAAATAATCTGTAACATGGAGAGGGATCGAAAAATCATAACAAATAGGTTTATAAAATTTGCAATTTTGGAGCAGGTAAATGGGATACTAAAATTTAGAAATAATAATCTTTATATTTAAAATAATTTTTAAAAATACAAAAAAGAATAGTCGAAATTATATGTTTTAATAATAATAATTTTTACTAATATAATACTTTTAAAGCAAGAAGGTAGGTAAATATATGATTTTTATCAAAACATAGGTCCATAATTAACCTATAATATAGCTAACAATTTTATTTCAATGCGAAAGATTGTCAAAGTTTTCACCACTTATAAACGTCAAACAAAACATCGAGCCAGGATTATATACCAAAGGGATATAATATATAAGTCACTGATGAATGATTGTTGCATAACAGACTCTTAAGTACAGTTTTTCGAGAACTTTAGTCATTGGTTCTATAACGAAACGTAATAATGCCATATAAAACTGACTTTGAGGATGAATTTGTAGCATTTACGAGTTTTGTCAAAGCGTGTTTTGCGTTCGTTATATTTGAGTCAAATCAGCGCAAAAATCGTTATAAAAGTAAAACGCTTCAACTACAAAATACGTTAAAGGAATTCCTTAAATTCCTGTATGTAAATATTACTGATATAAAAAGAATTATGCAAACACTTAACCAGCAAATTAATGAAAAACAATTACATCGGATTAGAGTTTTCAATAATCCAATACACACAGCATATAATCGTGACAATTAAAAAAAAATTAACCGATTCACATCAAACGTAACACAGAATTCCTTTCAATTCTGTGTATTTATAAGAATATCCCACAAAAGGTAAATTAAGAGAACATTCCGTATTGACCAGATCATAGTGAGCAATTTATATTTTAAACTTTTTATATATAATAGCTTATCTGATTATTAGACGTTGAACGAAAAACCAGAACGCATAAACTCGCCGCAAACATCATTTCTAGTCTCTCAAAACTTCATTTTCCATACATAGTGAAAAGGAGTAATATTCTCTGATACCATTATTTTTAGAGAGAGAATACCTAAAAACTGTTGAGCGCTCTGGTGCGTTCATTTTTGTCAAACGGCATTTGCGTTCATTTTTGTCAAACACAAAGTTTGCATTCAATTTTTGTCAAACGACCCGATGCAAAATTCTGGGCCGTAAAAAACGGTCTCATCACGACCTAAAGCGTTAAAGAATTTAGTCGCCCTATATATTTCTGTATGAGACAGAAGAAAGGAGAGAGAGAGCAACCTTAAAGAGATTCACAACTTTACTACTAGGTCGCGAAGCCTTTTTTTTTATAGCACACTTGACATTCGCCTTTATCATTGGAGAAGTTTCATTATGAATATTACGACAACTTCCTTTCCGTTTTTCGAGCACTGCCGAGATTATTGTAAGCAATTAGAATCTTGTCATAAACCTATCTCTCAAAGTAAGGAAAGTGTATTTATCATAATTTATTAAATTAAAGACAACATAATTATTTTAATTGAGGATAATTATCATTAGGGGAATGTGATAAATTGCAGTGGATAAACGTAATATTGCCCTGCCCTACTATATCAAAATCGTGTATAAGGGGTGATCAATTATTCGGAGATATATTCCATATATATTTATATATTCATTACTATATTAATTCGTACTTCTCAACAATTAATCCTAATATTATATTTATATAATATACAACAATATAATAATTATGAGAATCTAACTTTAGAGAATACAGATAAAAATACTATATCATAAAAAAAAAAAAAAATTCGAAAAAAAAAAAAAAAAAAATAAAAATAAAAGTATCTACCTAGAGTAAAACTCTAGCATTGAGTTATCACTTATACACTGATTTGGTAGATCACCGATAATTGCCACCATTACTTATACGGTATTAAATATTATTAAGTATTTTTATATACAATTTATATAGCATTAATATGTATTATATAGTTGTTTCTATTTTTATATCGTTTATTATAAAAAATATAATATATTAATATTATATAAATTTATATATCAATAAATATATATATTATATATATATTATATATATATATTTTTATATATTAATATATAATATATAAATATACCAATAATTTATTAAATTAATAAAATAAAATTTAGTTTATTTCATATGTATATAAAAATAAAATCACTTTATATTATACTTCGCAGGGTACAATACTTTAACTTATTATATATACATTAACTGGCTATCAATATACTTAATATATATATATATATATATTAATAATATATAATTAATACATATATATACTTCTCGCCCCTGGCCCACCTTTAATGGGGAAGGGCCACACACACACTGCTTCCAGAAGCCCCGACTGCAATAAATGGACCCACCCGGGCAGTTCCCACAGGCGAGGGAACTCAGAGAAATATGATAGATGGGAAGGTAAAATTTCGGAACATGTCGGAATACGGCATGGAGTCGAGAAGCGACGGAGCCACCGGCCAGAAGGAGTCACACATGCTGATAAGTGCTAGGCAACTGTTGGGGACGCCGGGCCCCACTCGTATATATATATATAATAACGTTCGATATTAGTTAAGACGATATTGCAGGTAAGTAAAGTATAGTTAATATATACGTATAGTAATTTATATGCACCTATTATATCATACTTTCACTTTAGACCAGTGGATAATATAGTATTATTTATCCTCCTACTAATAAGAGATTTCATATATCTTTACTATATTTTACTGCTTCAATCTGAAAATTAAATAGACGCTAAGTGGTCAAAAAAACTATTGCATATCAGTAAAACAGTTATACTAGTCACAATGTTGATGCTATATACCTTGATACTTGAACTACTACTCACAAAATATTTTCCAATTAAAACATGACCTCACTATGATAACCGAAACTGATCCTCAAAAATCACAAACAATTACCACTGGATACAGAATACCTGTGCGTAATCAGTGCATATTCACTACCTTTAGTTAATACTAAGTACTACTGATAAGCTGTAAAGCAACTCGTAGTCTTACATCAAATCATAAGAGGTATCGTATTGAGCGAGTTTGCCCCATGGTTTGGTAATGAAAGGTAGTTAAATAGGGTAATTAAGCTTCTTTCTAGACCATTGATTACTTGTATACTTAATACAGGTAATACAACTTGGAGGGTTTTTTTTTTTAAATAAACAAATACCAATCTGAGGGAAAAAAAAAATGAAAAAAGAAGCTAAACAATCTGATTTATAGAAATATAAGGTATTATTAATTATATTAATATGTAATATAAATGTACCATATCACAATATAATAATTATAATATTATTATATTACAATATTTATATACATTATAATTATATTAGTAATTATTAGTAGTATATACTATATATATAATCTAATACCCTATATATTATATATATAAATTACCCTGTATATATCACATAAATATATATATAACTATCATATATATATATATATATATATTATATATATATATTACTATACTATATAATATATATACCTATAATATCTATAAAATTCTGTAGAGGGTATATATTTATATATATAATAATATATTTTCTTACCGTATATATATACTTTAGTTTTTTCACCTCCAGCTGCCACCGGCGCCGACAGGGAGGACCGGACACCAGAGCGAGGGCAGGGCCACTCCGAAAAACCATGGTGGGCCCCCGCAGGTCCAGAGGCCCAGCCTAGGCCGTGAGGCGCAATAGTCCACGATCAGCGCCTTCTTTTCTTTAGGGGGCTTCCCAATATGAGATGTACCGCGAGCGCGGAGGAATACGCTAGTACATAGGACATTGGAGTAGCAAGACTTGTTTTTCTGGGACGACTGTTGTCTCCGTGCACCCTGCATAGAGGTCGTAGTTGGGACGCTCGGAGTTTTGTGGGATTATGTTCATTTTCTTTTTGTCCGTCGTATCAGGCGTTAGTGCCGAATTTTCATGAAATCTGCCCTGTATTCCTACCTCGAACTAAACGGTGGGATGCACTGGCAGCAATTCATCCAGTTTGGCTAAGATGTGCTTGGCCACTTGGGTTATGCCGAAAGAGAGTGTATAATTTTCCTTTGAAATCTGTGGTGAAAACATTTGTTTAATTTTTAATTTTATTGCTTGGTGTTGGGTTTGCTAGGTGAGCGTCCATCTTCTGGTAAGGGAAAATAGTGTGGATGTAATTTCTTGTATTGTTTTTAATGTTCGTATTTCGTGGTTGAGCGTGGGATAGTGTTTAGAATTCCATTTGGTAAGTAGTTGCTGTGGGCGAGGATTTAGAAATTTTTAAGAAAGCTGTACTGTTGGGTTGATAGATAGGTAATGGCATAAGGAGTGAGAGGTGAGATAGAAGTATTATTTTGTGAAAGAAATATTGAGCGAGTGTTCCTATCATTTATTCTGAAGGTGTGGTTTGTAGGGGTAATGAAATGGTTTGTTTTATTTTTGTGTAGGTGTTGTTGTGGGGTTATTTGTAGTTGTGCAGTTACATGTGCAAATGATTTTCTGATGACACCTAAATGTTCTGAGAGCACTGTTGTAAATGTTATTGTTAAAGTTGGATTGTTCGATAAAATTGTGGGAGCCATAATTGGCTCTGATTATGCACGTTTAGTTAACGATGTATTTATACCGAGGTACCTAAAATATGAAATTCGTTAATATATATTCAGGCTGGTTGTAAGCTAGTCCTTTATATATTATTGTTCGTTTAAGTGTTTGAATATTGCTTTAGTTTTGGCATGTTTAAATTTTCCATGTTCGCTGCATCGCACTATGGTGTGTTTTGTGGTGTGTTTTTCTTGTTACCGTAATTATAAGAAATTGTTTAGCACTGTTCGTGTCTCATGGTTAAAAATTCACCTAGTATTTGCTGCGTGTGTTGTTTAGTGGTATTGAGTACTACCTGTTTTAAGTAGGATATTCGGGGGTTTTGGGACGTCTAGCTTACCAATGTTTTTCGTCAGAAGCGAATTAGAGTGAATAGCAGAGAACTTTGTTCTGGGAGAATGCATTGCTCCATGAATTGTTGAGTTGTGTTGACGAAGCGGCCAGGGAGGAGTTTGTAAAACGTTTAGGAGTTAAATTCTGAACTGTAGCTTCTTCTTGGTATGAGTGATTCTTAGTTGTTCAGTAGGTACAGCCACTGTTTCTACGTTGTGTGGTTCGGTGGGTGCTAAATGTTATGTACTGCGTATTCGTTTGTGCATCATTTTTGTGTTCTGTTGTTGGTGGGTGTTGGTAGGTGTCTGATTATTGTATTATGTGCGTTAATACCGAAGTGGTGGGGGGTATAGTGATATGCTTTAAACTTTGCGGTAAATAAGTTGGTCCTATATACCGTTTCTGAGTATGTGAACTTGTTTTGATTACATGTTTTGACTGTGGCACACTTCGTGCTGAAAAAAAATGGTTTGGCTATTTAGACATGCTTTTGGTCATGGTTAATTCTTGCTGGCTTTTCTAGGTGTGTACAGCAGTTGAGTGACAGATCCTTTTTATCTTATTCAGGTTGTGTAACTAGTACTCAGCTGGGTGTATTCCCAAATATATATACTAAATTATGCTACATTATTGAAGTGAATTGTTTTTGTGATAGGGGGTTTTGTTTAGGTGGTGTCTGGTTGACTTTATTTGAGGGTTTTGTATATTATTGTTTTGAGTGCTGTTAGTTGTTGTTTGTGAGTGTTTTGTTTTATATTGTAATACTTGACTGAGCTGAGTACACAATTTGGAAATAACGAGCTAATGTTGGGTAGTTTGTGGTGGGTTTTAACATTAATTTATAATTCACCAGGAATGGGTAATGTCCCTTTTCTAATGTAATGTCTGCCATGACTTTGAATGTTGGCTGTGTAATTAGTAAAGGATATTCGAGGCATGGTAGATGTGTCATTCTAGGGGTCCCTTTCCCATCTCACTTTGCTCCTTAGCTTGGATCGTTTTTGAAGTGGTTAAATAATTTTGATATTCCTACGCTTTTTTCCCATTTTTGTGGGATGTAGTTTTTTTGTAGGGATTTGTTGAAGGATGAGTGCGAAGATATCTATTGGCTTTTTTGTGATAGGTGTTTTAGGTGTATGTTGGATTTGTTGTCTGGGCCAGTTGCTGGGAAGTTTTTAAGTTTTTTGATTGGATCTTTGTGTTCTGCTAGGGTTTATTGGTTGGTGTCGTTGTGTTGTGTGTTTTGATTTTCCCTCCTGTATTTTATTTTTGGATTTTGTTTTCCCCCCTGGTTTTGATGGTATTTTAGAGTAGGATTTGTTACTACTTCTTGTTACTACTTTTGTTTGGCGAAGTGTTTGGGTAATTTGTTGTTATGTTGTTAGTGGTTGTTGGTTATTAGGATTGATTATGGATTTGTGTGTTTCTGGTGTTGTGTTTTTTGAGTTGTGTAATGTTTAATTGTCTCCACATTCTCCTGGGTATGTTGGTGTGTTTGAGTTCTTGTTAGGTGGTTTTTGGAAGTTTTTATTGTGTTGTGGGTTCTTAAATTCAGTTCCGTGATTTGGGCGTCTGAGGGTTGTTATTTGAGGTGTTATTTAATGTTGTTGGAGTATTTTTTTTTTTTTAGGTTGTTCCTTTGTTTGATTAGTGTTTCTATTTCTTTCAGGGGTTAGTGTTGGGTTGTATTTCTTTTATGTATCCCTTAGTAGTATTTTGTGGCTAGCTTTTTATTATAGTATGGGTAATGTGGTTTATGGCTTTGTTTAGAGTGTTTCTGTCATTGATTTGTGATGTTTTAAGGTGTTGGTCTATGTTTTGTGTGTAGCTTGTCCAGTCTGCTTTTTTGTAATTGGTAAGGTATATGTTTTTGTCGAGGTCTTATGTTTTTTGCCTTTTATTTGAGGGAGACGATTATCGGTAGATGATCTGAATTTAGTTCTGTTAGTGTTGACCATGTCAAGATTGGATGGATGTCTGGTGAGCAGAAGATAATGTCTGGTGAGGTAGGATACTGGTTGTTTTGAAGGGGTAGTCTGGTGTGTGATTCTTTGTGGTTTAGTATATTTAGTGTTTCTAGGTAAGATAGAAGTTTTGTGCCTCTGTTGTCTCATGATTTGTGTTTGTACCATGTTTCGTGGTGTGTGTTGAAGTCTCCAGCTAGTATTAAATTGGGGAGTTGTGTTACAAGAGATAGGTTCAGGTCCAAATTGTGTTTGCAGTGTGGAGAAGTTTGGGGAGGGATGTATGTGTTTATGATGTAAGGTCTGTTGTTTAAGTTGATTGTAATTGATTGTGTTTTTATATTGTTATTTATTAATGTTGCCATTTGTGTAGAGGTGTTGGAGTATGTTATGAACTTGTGCATCAGGGTTAAAAAAGTGTGTTGTGTTGGGTCTGTTTCCTCGTATATTGATTCGTATTTACAGAAAGTAGGTTTTGAGGTATTTGGAGGTAGGTGTGCTTACTGTAATTTTGCTATGTGAATATTGAGGGTGTTCATGAAGTGTTCCAGTTCTCTGCTCTTGTTGTTGAGTCCGTTGATGTTAAGTTGGAGTATGTCTACTGTATGTGATGGGAGTTATTGTGCTGGGTGAAGTGCAGATTTGGCACTTCCAGCTATGTCCAAGATTTTGGGTTAAAGAGGTGTGTCAAACAGGGGGTGCAGGCCTGATGTATCCAGCACTGTGGCACAGAGGCATACAACAAAGATTTATTTTCTCTTTTGTTATCTTTGATAGTTTGTTTAAATTTTTTTTTGTACTTTCCTAGTTTCACGTTTAACTTTTGCAATTAAATTATTATTTATATACTTTATATATATTATATAATATTATATAATATTTATAATATTATTTACATAATATATATTATATTATTATATATATAAATATATATATATATATTTGATTTATATAATAATTTATATAATATATATTATATATAAATATATAACTATATTATATAATAATATATTTATAAAATATATTTAAGTATATATATTATTATTATATATTATTATATATTATTTATTAATATATATATTATATTATATATAATTAATATTATATATAGATATATAGTATATATATATAACTTATTATATTATATATTCTATATATTAATATATTATAGTATATATATATTATATACATAGTAATATAATTTATATTATATATTAAACTACTATATAATTATATATATATTTCATATATATACTTAGTGATCACAGCGGACGATGATTATGAAATTTTGCCAATGATGACGATTAGAGCAAATCTTAATACGATGACAGATGACGATTATCCGAAAAAACTATTTTACAACAATAAATTATCTCTCTCTCCTCGTCTCTCTCCTCTCCTCTCTCCTCTCTCTCCTCTTATAAAAAAGGATTTTTTTATATATATATACTATATATATATATTTATATATATATATATAATATATAATAATAATTATATAAGTATATATATATTATATATATATAAAATATATAATATATATAATATATATTAATAATTATAATACCATATTCTTATTCCATGCATATTCTACAGCTAAAATAAAAAATAAAAACATATATTAATATAATAATATATATGGAATATTTTATTTATAGCTACTATTTATATACTATTATATATATATATTTAATACACTATTTTAACTATATTAATCTATATCGATAATATAGATCACATACCATTACACGCTCATACAGTATATATAATTAATTAATATAACATAAAGCGCTGTATCCGAACCAGAGCGGGTCAGGGAGCTCAGCTCTTCTTGCTTTATTTTAGCAAGCATACTTCTTTGGATTCCTAAGTCTCAATATACATCAATAATAATACACATAAATCAATCAATATAATATTCAAAATAACTCTCACAAAACACACAAAACATAACAATACCACAACTACTAATAACCATAAAGAAAAATGGGTGAAAATCAAAAATAAAAACACATATAATGAACACCACTACAATAATAATAACAATATAAAGAACAATTATCACCAAATAATAAAAATAACTAAAATAACACTCCAAAACTACAATATCATATATAATGACACTAAAAAATAAACTAATATAATAATAAATCCACTTTAAAACACACAGTCTTATTATTCTTGACAGGATTCACCATCAGCACTTCATCTACAATACCATAGGCTTTAGCCTCTTCAGCAATCAGCAATAAGTTACGCAGGTCGCTCAACCTGCACTCTTTAACACTTACAGTCAAACGATGCAATAGTTACCCTCTCAATTCAACACAAAGTACAAAACAATAAAATCAAAAACAAATTTTTAGCAAACCACACATCAAACTGCACCATTACACATAGTAACCGAATTTCACCCAGCTTGCACAGCAAGACAAATAAAAAGGACAAAAGCAATTGGCTACCTCAATAAAGAATAACAATGAATGAACTGAATAAAACGCATGTTAATAACGAGACTAAGAAGAGCGAGAACGCTGATACATGCAAGCTTGACATACCACATATTCGGGCAAATGCACAAGGTTCATTACTCACTTCCTTTAACACACCACGCTAATCCATCAAAATAAAAAGCCTATATTTAGGAAGTTTCCTTCATATCTTCCTCTCTTCCTAAAACTAAGACATCTTTCTCTTCCTCACTATTTTATAATATACATCTGAATGCCGACGTGACTTCGATAAATCGTCCGCTTATATTACCATCTTCACCAAAAAGGAAACGATAGTCGACCAATGCCTGAAAGCAAGGGTCGAACCCAAAGAACCAGGTTGCCCCCCTTGGGAGACAGTGCCTATCGACGTGGTTGCGAAAATTCTTGTTCTCCTATCACTTCCTTGCCAATTTCATTCCAGCTAGAAATCGTTGCGGGGATACTCTTCGATGAGCAAAGCGGCATTTCATCAAATGGCAAGAGTGCGCTAACCTCCTTGATTCTCCTACTGACAAATCTTTTCATCTCTAGCTAACTTCTTTAAATCTGCCTTCCTCCTCTTATTCGACTTCTGAGCATCATTCTGTAATAGCTAATCTTCCCAACTGAAAAAGGCTAATTCTATTTTCGGCCCCTCGCTCAACTACATTCTCTATATGTCTCAAATAACTAGCACTTTCCCCTCCCTCAGTGTTGGAACCTCGCACATGTCCAACATTTTCCGAAAAAAAGGAAGCCGCTCTGATCCTTCTAACTAAATATAGCTCTAACTCTCCCTTGTTTTCTATCTAAGATCTTTTAAACCCTTCTCAAACTCACTTCTTAAAGATTCATCATGAAATCCAATCCGATCGCCAGTACGGGCTCTCGTTGCAACCGAAGTCTACTGGCGATATACAATTCTATCTAAACCGATTTTATGGTTTTTCGCTCTTAGGAACTACAGGAGACTTGCGTGGTGGCGCTTTGACATATCCAAAGCATTTGACCGAGTAATGGCACACGTTACTGCTCTCCAAGCTCCTTTCCTTTGGTTTTCCTCCTTCTCTTTTTGCTTACTTAGATCTAGCTTTCTTTCAAAATCGCTCAATATCGGCTTATTGTTGGTGGGGCGACTTCTTCTTTTTTCTGTATAGTGTTGTTCCTACAGGTTTTTCCTGTCCTTATCTCTCTACTTTATTCCTATCTTTTAATTAATGATCTTCTCCTTCTCTAATCTCCTCACCTCACCTCTATAACTTCTATCCACTCGTATCCGCCCATGACTCTCGACTCATCTTTAAAGCTCATAACAATTCTACTCCCACTTTTACTTCTGGAATTGCCTCTCGTCTTAATCTTTTCCCGATTTTATTCCTTACTTTGTGAAATTCAATCGTTTAAAAAAACCCAACCTTTACAAATCTCCTTCCTCCAATAACCCTTCTATAACTTTCCTGTCCTCTTTCGACGGTTCTCGATGTCTCCTGTTGACAATTATAATACATCCTGGCCTTAACATGAACTAAAATAGTCTTGGAAACCTCTACATCACAACGCGGTTGCTAGGGCCACCTCAAAGAAACGGAGTTCTGTTTGGACTGTGAGACTTTCCTCCTTTCTCAGTTGCTCCGCCATAACAAAGGTCTCATTTCCGCCTGTATGAGAATGGAAGTATGGCTCTCTCATAATCTGAGGGGGACTTCTGGTTTCACCCGGCTTGGACAAGGTCGAGTCACGAACAAAAAGCTTATTAACTGTTGCACTTCCCCCAGTTCTCTGACCCTCTAGTCTTTGCGAGGCGATGGTGGTGCTTTATCTCTTTCCTACAGGTACCGCAGCGGCAAGGGCTCGAGGGAACTTTATCACCCGCGTACCACCACCTTTATGACGCCTTCGTAGCACAAATAAGGTGCTGTATCTGTTCACGAGTATTGTGTTGACACATTGATAACTCCAGGCAAGTTTGCTGTGGTGCTTCCCTCTTTCCCACCACCTCTCTGTTTTGTGGATTCTCTTCCATCTTCTGTATTTCCTACTAATTTAATCCTCTCTACTTTAAAGCCTGCGTCTGTGCGCATATGCGAATTTGGACTAGAGGGTGAACTTTTGAGAAGTACTACACCCCCTTCCTTGAACAGGGTTCCTGCCCGTGAGTGGTGGTGACATACTGTAATAAAAAAATCCTTGAATGGGCAGATATGTGGCAAATGAAATGAATCTCCTTTCCCCCCATCCAAACATCATTCAGATGATCCCATCAATCGTAACTCTTTTTCAAACATTACGCCCACGATGGATAATCAATATGTCCGCACACACAAATTTTTGACCTTTCAAACTTAAATTTACCTTTAACTTAAACCTACTCACACACACAAAAATCTACCATAGCTCTTCTATCCCCCCTCTCACTCATCAACATTGCAAATCCTTCTATCCCCCTCTCATTCCTTCCACAAGCAACACAAACACATTTCACACCACACCACTGCATTTTCACCACACGTTTCCTTTCATCTTGTTTTCAGTCACAGCGAGCAAATCAAATTGCCCTTTCTAATATTAACAATCCATCAACCTTCTCTCCTCATTCTCTCAACATTTTATTCCTCTGACATTTCCATGTAGAGATACGATTCATACATTTTCCGCCGAACGGATAGAAGGGCTTTACTGGGATAACGACCTCTCCGAGGCAGCATTAAGCAATTCCTGGCAAACAGATAAGTGGTACAGTAGGGGCCCAACACTCAACCGCCCTTAGTCCGCCCTTCTCCGACACGCAGGACATATACGATGTGGGCAATTGTTTCTCCCTACAAACATTATGGATATAAGGGAATATGGGATGGTCTGTATATGTTGTCTAGAAAGAGGGGTGTGGATATACAGTATGTGTCTAAGATGTTTCTGGAGGATGAGTGTGGATATGAACGCATAAAACAGAAAGGCGAACCCACATTAGGGACACTGGCTTCATATAACTACCATAAGCCAAAACTGGGTAATATATAAGGTATATATATTAATATTAATATATATATATATAATATATATATATATTATATATAAATATATAATATATCATATATTAATATTATATATATATATATATATATATATATATATATATATATAGTTTAATATATATATATATATAATATATATAATAATATATATATATTTATTAATATACTATAATAATATAAATATAATATATATAATATATATGGATCGACTAAAAACTATAACCATCTATAACAATCCCAGGAAGAGCCTTCCTCCTGTCAGGGCCAGCGTCTTCTCCCTTCGTTCGGCAGCTTGGCTCTAGTCTATTTACTTGGCCAAAACAGGTTTTTTGGCCATCCTCGAGTTAAAACACTCTCCAAGGTAGGGTTTTCGCCCTGTCAGCAGTTTCCCCGTGCATCTTCCCCATTTAGGCATAAACGGAGGGGAAGATGCTGAGTGGAATAATACAACGGCTGGTCCAGAGTATCAAGCAAAAGGAAGGACCCTAGAAGTGCTGCCCTGTCGCCCTATAACCATGAAAAGAAAATCTTCATATGATTTAACCACGACGAAACATCCAATCATTAATCTTCATCGTTTATTATTACGGATATATTGACTGAAGAGTTTTAATCAATTTTATTGCTGATCCAAAACTGTGGAGAAAATATTCTTTATCCATTTCGACCAAAAGTCTGCAAGGGTAAGGCTATTGTTCGAATTTGCCCTATCAGACTTAAAACATAAAACCGAAGGCTTCCCAAATTTTTCTTCCTATCACAGAATATTTTAATAAAAATCATATATTATAAGACTGGAATATAAAATTTTGTAGCTCCCTTCTCAAAGTTTTAAAATATAAATTTTTGACAATTTTTATTTTTATTTTAATTTCGAAATATTTGGTCCAAAATAATATTTTCTAAATTATTTTATTCAGTTTGGCAAACTTTCTTCTTCACTCTTTATCCAATAAAATGGCTTCAATTAATACATCAGTAACTCCCCTAGAGTTTTCATCTTCTTCAGTCTCTTTCCAACTCTTCTCTTGTTCTTCTCATTTCTTCCTTCCCCAGCTGGTTTCAATGCATCCAACTCCGACGAAGGGTAAATCAATAATAATATATATATATATATATATATATATATAATATATATACATATATATATATATATATATGTACTTTAATATAATATATATATATATATATTATATTATATATATAATAAAAAAATTAATAAAATATTTATTATTATATTATGAGTTTTAATATTATTCAAAGTTCTTTATATTGTTCAATTAATCACAAGAATTAATTCCTCAAGCATTTTCTGACATTTTTATAAAAAAATGCGGATTTTGCCGATGACGATGAAACGATTAATCGTCCCATCACTAATATATATATAATATATATATATATATATATTAATATATATATATTATATATATATATAATATATATATATATATAATATATATATATATATATACTGTAAATTGGGGAAAACCTGTCAAAATTCAGGCCTTTTTTTTTAATGAATCATTAAAAATCAAAATTTGAAGCTACATCCTATATTTATAATAGTTTTTTCACAAATTTAGAGTTTCCTTAAAGAAAAGATGAATTGAGAAATAAAGAACAAATTTGATATAAATTTGCGTTTAATTATTTTTTTTAAAAAAAATTACATATAAAAAAATAGATGTTTGGGGGAAAACGCAACGTCAGTGGCATTTTTGAAAAAAAACCTTAATTTTTAATCTCGGCAAACAACGATCATTAAATATTATTTGGTTTGTGCTTGTCCAGACTAAAATTTTAATTATAATTTAAAAACAGTTGTTAAACAGGTAAGGAGAGTGCAATAGAAGAGATAAATCAAATGTTATATAAGAAATTATATATTATTGGATAGAGAAAAAACACACCTCGTTATAAAAAATTTATGTAACAACAAACTCATGGGCTTCTACTCACACATTGTTATGTGAGAAACGGATGTAAAATTATTGTTACAAAAGATGAATATATTTGCTAAAATTTATAAGTATAAATATGTTCAATAATCATTTCATCGCTTTATAATTCGCCTACAAACAAAACACCTCAATTGGAGAGAGAAAAAAAAAAAAAATAAAATATTGTTATATATTAAATTATATTGAATTTTTATTATTTATTTCTGATGCGTATTCTTAATAATAATAATCAATCAAATAAAAAATACTTTTTTTTTCTGGAAAAAAACAGTGAAGTGTTGTTTTTTTCTTTCCCCACAATCCCTATAGCTTCACATACATCTCAGACCAGAATCCCCGTCACTGTTCTAAAAAAATTATACAATTAATTTAAATACTGTAAAAATCGGTACAATCAATTTATTATATATATAATTTTATAATAATAAATATAATATATAATAAATAATATATAATAATATAATATATAATAAATAAATAATAATTAATTAATTAAATTATTTTTAATTATATAATGAAAAAATTTCTTAATATAACAATAATAATTATTTTATTACTTATTTTATAAACAAAATTATAAAAATACAACATTTAAGATTATGATCTCTTAGAATAAGCACTTTAAAGACAATCACAATTTCCAACACGTTGAACTTTTTGCATACTAAAAAAAAAATTAACGAAAGTTATATTAATATATATAATTTAATATACTTTATTATTATAGAAACAATCAATTATTCTGATTTAAAGGTATTGGGTTATAATGTCGATGATTATTTTATAATTAATTCAACATTTTAAAAAAAAATGGAGCATCATTATTATATATATTTAGAGAGTCTTGGTTATAATCGAAACATATTATTTATATATTATAATAGTATATAATATTAAAATATATATATATTAAATATATATATATATATATATATATATATATATATTTATATATATATAATATATATAATATACTTTTATTTTCAGTGCATAAAAATAAGTTACAAATACTCCAGTAACATATCTTTAATTTGTATGGCTATTCACGAAGTTTAATAATTTTTAATAATAATATATAAGAATAAGTAATTAATTTACATATACTTAATAATAAGTATACATAAAAAAAGGTCACTTTAACTTATTTTATAACCATCATGTAAGTACCACGTCATTTTCATAAAAAAAATGATACAGAATTGATTTGCGCTTTTTTTTTTATCCTATACACACTAGATTATCGAAGAAAGATTAATATTAAGGTAACGTAGAAATAACATATAAATACAATAATGTCATGATATTACTATATATTATCCATACATAAAAAATCTAATAAATAGAATAATATCTTTACACATATATTTAATAATAACTACATTTTGCTAAAAAAAAAAATTCGACATTCCTCTCTTTTTATTATTTATATGTATTATTAAGATATTCATTAATAATCCTTCTTCGATTTATTACAACATCCCTTTGATGTCCGACTGAATTTTCTATTACGCGGTTTTATCCCAACCAGAAGAGGTACAGAATTCACCTTTTCTATTGACAACTTTGATAAAAATGTCATTATGAGAGAAATATCATTAAAATACTTTGACATTACAGAAATTTTTGTATCCAGGCGAAAAATAGTTTAACAAAATTACCTCTATTACTAGACTATAATACTTATTTAAATCATGCTTTCGATAACTATGCCACAAAAACTATTACTTTATCGCTACTCTAAACATCGAAAATTCTGGTATCCGTTAAGCTCTATTGCTAGCGAAGACTGAGTGCGACTATCCGGCCTTGTATGAAATGTTCCACTTTTATTACCTATCCGATTGTTATGAAATTATCGGAGCATGTATAATTTGAAGAGATGCTTATGTTTAACTTAAAACAGTATTTTGTATACTCAATATTTGTCTCCGCATGTCGCCGTTCATGGTGAATCAAGTATATTTTTTTATTTCTTTCTAAAATACTCATCCGTAAACGAATTACACAAAACTTAAAAAGACCACATCTAAATTCTTCTTCGAGTGAATCTGAGTGTCTATGTTCAACATTTTGATTTCAAAAATCAAGGCGATTACCAACTTAGGTAAATTAGTTAATCTATTTGGGTGAATCGATGACTTTCACAAAAAAAAGGTTGATTTTCTTTTCGAGCGAATCTCTTTTTGCTGTATTTTTGTCTTCCCCATCCGTAGATCCACTGGACTGAGTTTCTTACCCCAACTCTCCACACTTATTAATAAACGATAGTAAAAAATTCTTTCCCAGAGATTCTTAATATGCCTAAATGAGGATCTCACACTTTCAGATTATCGATTCACAACTGAATTTCGAATGATGTAATTAATATATACTAACAAGATTTTTAATAACTTCCCCCTTCAGTACCCGCGCCCCCTATTAAACAAGAGAGATAGAATTAACCTTAAAAGAACTACTGCGTAAACTAAAAAAACAAAAACCATCCAATTTGGCCTACGTCAAAGAAAAATACAGTGTATTTTCTATTGATCCAATATCCGGAGAATAAATAGCAATATTATTCTATTATAATATATATATATATTTAATAACAGTTGTAAAATAATATATTTAAAAGAAAGAAAGACTTTGTTTTTTTTCCTATTATATCAATTACAATTATGATTATCTTAAAAGTTTAATTTCTTATCCTAACTTTACTAATTATAGCTACAAATTAATGATATAATATATCCAAAGCTTTTTTTGGTACTTTGTTTATATAGAAGGTACATTAAATTATAAACATTAATGAATAATATATAAATAATATAAGTTTATAAGATCTAGATAAATTAATAGGTAAATATAAATATACAAATAAAAATTAAAACGTGGTAATTGTATAAGAGTTTGGGCACATTGTATCTGAGGACACACATGCGGCAATATAAGTGGAAAATCAAGATGGTCATTAAAAAAATTCCCCCCATAATACACACTATTCATTTCTCACTACACAATAAAATCATATTTCACTAAATTTATAGATATAATTTCATCTAGAAAATTTATATAAACACACCACTTTAATTTATTTCCACTGCAATTATTTGAGTTAGATTATTCATAATTATATTCTTTGCGGTCGATTTCTGATTTCTTGAGTAAAGAAAAAAAAAAAAAAAAAAATAAAAAGCTAAGGCGAGAACAAAATATATGCATAGAGACTCTTACCCATATCTTATGTTGGCTTTAAGAACGACATTGTGAATTGCGAGTACGCCAACCTTACTTATACTTAATTATTACCAATGTAAGTGGACTACCTTTGGGTGCTCACATTAATTTAAAGGGAGACGATCTTAGCCGAATAAAAAGAAACCCTATACCACTATCTTTGAAAACCCTACTTGTAAAACAAAAAACCTAGGTAAGCTAACATCCTGGAAAACAAATAGACGTTTATCTTATTCACAAAAAAATAATTATATAATATATGTATACGTTGCGACCGTGACATTGAGAATAGATAAAACTAAATTAAACACATGTGCACAACAATGTACAAAAACTGCAAATGGATACTTTTCCTTTACCTTACTTTGTAAACCATTACGATGGCCTGCCATGGTAGCAGCTCCATCATAGGTTTGAGAAATTAATTTACTTTCACCTTTAATATTTTCTATGCAGCGAAAAACATGTTGAGCTAAAGCATCTGCCAAAAGAAAAAGAAAAAGAAAGAAAAAGAAAAAGAAAAGGAAGAAAAAATTTGAAATTTCAAATAATATTCTTTTATTTGCAAATAGTTTTGATAATAAATGAGTTACAAAATATTCTCCGTGAAAAAGAAAGTAGATTAGAATTTTGAAATTGATCAAATTTAAAAAATTCATCAATTTTGAAATTCTGTTCGAACTCCTAGAGAAATAATTGTCGATGTTGATCAGGCTGATTCTTGCTAAATTTTTAAATGATTACCTGCCTCATGAAACTGCAAGAAAGTTCTATTCATAATTTTCCACGATATTCAAACGATTTATTTGTTTCCATTTATGCCGCATAAAAAGATAATTCTTGACAGCCTATGAATATGCATCTATTATTAACCTGCGAAGAATTTCACTAATTATTCTAGAACACCTTTTCATTGTGTTTTGGACGTCAAAATCTTTTTTTTGCTCATCCAACATACACACCACAGATATCATTCTAGATGATTTGGAGGAATAAATATGAACCTTTAATAATGTCCGCTTGTGAATCTTTCGTGCTTTTGCAAAAGCAGCTGATCCCCATATATTATTTAAAAATCAGTGTACCTCTCCTCATTATATACATATATATTGACTTTAAATTTTTATTATTAATTACCTTGATATATATATATATATACAGTATATATACATATATATTGACTTTAAATTTTTATTATTAATTACATTGATTAGATGCTTTGACCACAATCAAAGTTAATGGCATTAACTGCTCACATGTGTAAAAGGGAAATGTTAATATTGTAAATTTTTTGACAATTTTGTAGTTTGAAAACTTTTAACTAAATAATTAACTTTATTATTTAGGTTTAACTATTGTTTGACTTTGAACCTAAAGTTTCTTCTACGAAAATCTTGATTTACATCCGGTTTCAGCACAATTTTCAGAATATCCGGCCTATTTCTTTAAAGTTTTGATATTAGTGAAAGCTCGAATGTTAAGAAATATCAGCTGGCAAATGTTAACAAATGTCATTATCTATTTTTAACAATCCGTTAATTTAATCAATATCAGAAAAAAAACATAGGTTGAAAAATGATACAACTTATGTTAAGATATTTAAAGGATTTGACAACTATTCATAAAATTATTGGTAAGTGTAAATATGAATGATTTATTTACTTACTAAATTAATTTATTTTATTTGAAATTGATTATTATATATATAAAATATTTGAGTAAGAAGGTTCAATAATGATATTAAGATAAAGCTCTAACTAACGCCACCTAAGATAAGACCTTGTCGAAGTAATAATATTTGTGTGCGCTGCGCAATCATTCCAGTTTACTGACTAACGTAGAAAAGAAAAATATGAAACTATTGTGGACGTAAAATTCATCCTGTGGAGTAGTCTAATCTTCTTAAATCTCTATGTGTATAATTTTTAAAGATTTTGAATCGTGAAAGAATCTTGAAGAATCTTGAAAAGATAAGAATCTTGACAAAGAGATCCCTCAAGAAGATCTTTTGTGAAGAATCATTTTTTTTTTTTTTTATAATTTTTAATAATTTTTTTTTTAAATTTCTGTAAATAAGCCAAATTATTTAAGCCGAGCTGAGAATGTAGACGGTATCCTCATTCATAGGGTTGTGAACTTATTATTGAAATTCATACACAAATTGTATAAGTAAGATATTGATGGTAGTTTTTAGCAGATACAGAATACTAGAGAAACTTGCCCTTATATTAGATTTTGTCGAGGCTCTATCTCTAGGAACATTTAAGAATTTAGTTATGATAGTCAGTAAAGTTAAGAGATAAAATAAGAGAACCAATGTATTATCGTAAATTGGAAATCGATACCTAACCTAACCTAACCTAACCTAACCTAACCTAACCTAACCTAACCTAACCTAACTTAAGTTACAAGTTGGAAAATTATCAAGACACCAAATTAGCAACGCAAAACAAGCAAAGCTTCTCAAATATGTGCAATAAGGGGGATATGGATGAAAAATGTGAACAAAGAGAACAGAGTAGATTTTGCTATTTTAAGTGCTCAGACACTCAAGACACACTGAGTTACTAGTCAAAACACACAAGTAGATTGCTGTTTAGTGCTCAGACACTGAGTTCTGATCAAAAACAAGAGGAGAGGTTTTGTTCAAAAAAGATCAAATTTGAATAATGACCGCACACTGAGGGAAATGCATGTTTAAATTAAATATAAATATTACATTTTCAAATAAAATATTTCTGAAAATAAAATATTTAGATTTATCTGAAACATACATTTCTCTCAGTGCAAATATGATAGCAAGACCTGTGCAGTAGAACCTGCAGGATGCAAAGTTATAAATGAAACAACTCCATCGACAGATGCCGTCAATCCTTAAGTGATGTTAGGAGTGAAAAGTAGACATGAATCCATTGTTTTTTTTGATGCCGCCGCTCCATTTAACTCCATGTATGGTTTTTGATTCGTTGTTTTATATTTTATTAAAAGAAAGTGCTTGCCTATGTTCTTGTAAGACCGTGGGGTATATGCGAAGAAAGGGCATGGAGATAGAGAGTGCTCGAACCACAAGCGGTCCAATGCATGGTCAAGATTACCAAGCGCAGAAAGAACGAATCATTGGATAACGGATTGCGGAGTTTCCCAGTCCAACTTAAAACTTCATAGGGTATCCCAATGGGAAGTGCTTGCATAGTTTTGAACGGCACCTGCGTCCTGTATAATATAATATATATATATATATATATATTATATATATAGATTTATATATATATATTATATATTTGGGAGCATATATATGTATGTATAATATTTTTGTATATATACACGATATTATATAAATATATATAGTATATATAATACTAATTAGTATTATATATATATATTTATATATATGTATTATATATATATATATTATAATATATATATAAATATAATATATATATATATATAATGTATAATATATAATATAATATAGGACATTTAAGTGGTTTGATTAGGTTAATTTAGTTTTAGGTAATTTAGGTTGTTTGGTTGGTTGTGGTTAGGCTAGGTTAGGTATAGGTTTTAGTTTAGGTTACCCAAATTTAATGTATTTACCTAAAATTTATTAAAAATAACGATACATTAATTATTTATTTTAGCTGACTCCACCAATTATAAATAGCCATAATATACGATATATTGATATGGCTAATATAACCCATGAAAGATTTCTAAATATGTGTCTTATGTCTATCCCCCCATTATCTCCAATATCTGAGATAAATTTATATACCTATATCTTCGTATTCAGGCAATGGACTGGTCTTTTATTACTTAATGATAATATTTGCAAATATTTATACCCCTATGTATGTTGTATTGAAAATTTGTGTAAATTTTTAAAAACTACACATCGTTAAACGTGCTCACATTATATCACAAAATGCGTGCCAACTTTAGATTATAATCCTTAGAACTCGGTCATATTGGACAGTATTTTTCAAAACCGGAGTAACAAAGTTTGTAAGCCAATTTTTTTTTTTTTTAATATTTGACCTTATAAATTTGAAATTGACCTTTAGTAAAGGGAGGGAGAGAAAGAGGGGGGGGGATACGATAGATTTTAAATCTTTTTTTTTTCTTTCTAAATTTGCAGATTTAAATATAGTTTCCAAAAATACTATTCAAGTTCAGGCAGTCAATCATCTTTTCCCTGCAATGCTGTATGTTTATTATATAATATAATATATATATATATATATATAAATATATACTATAATAATATATATATTAACTAATCTCTATTATTATATATAGTATACTACACCTATAGACTCTTTCCTTTGCAGCTTAGGAAACCACATATTATAATAGGAACTTATTTTGATAAAATATTTAAATCAATAGTTAGGATTATTGGTGAAAAAGAATTTTTATACTTTTTAATAACCTATTATTTAGTGTAATTATTTACTAATTTTATCACCATTATTATAAATTTTGATAATAATTAATATTATTAATATATCTTATATATATTATATAAATAACTATTATTATAGTATTATTAAAAGAATGATTTTTATTATTATTTTTAGTATCTAATAATAATTAATAGCAAATATAATATTAGAAAATCGAACTACCTTAATACTATATATAATATAGTAGTATTTATTCTAAATATAAACATAAAAAACGTAACAATATTCATTATAACGTATTAGATATAGTATTAGTATATAGTAGGTATACTCTATGTTAATATAAATCTATGCTATAACTAAAATTTATAAATAAAAGTTCTATATATAACTTATATTACACTAGTTAAAAAGGGGAAACAAAAGATATAAAACGAAGTACTTTATTCCAGGTGACTAGGCGCTAAAAAACCATCGGAGAACTCAATTGGAAGGGGTGTGATCATATCCTTTGGATTAAAATCATATTTCATTTGAACCTCCATATAAGAAGCTCAAACAATATTAAACTCGCTCATTCACTAAATACTAACATTATAACATATATGTCAGTATATCAATATTGTATGCAATTGATCATGCTATTACCTATACATACACATACCTACTTAATTTACTACATTACTTACATTATCTACCATGAAACTTTCATTTCTATCATTTACACCTTGTCACCATATTTCTCTTAATTAACTCATTCATCAGTATGATAACATAATGTTATTTATATATAGAATAAGAAACTTTTATTATAATTATTTATTTATATAAATATAATATTCAATTTATATTATTTAATATTCACAATAGTAGTTAGGTTTCTAGCTTTACCTCTTATAAAAATAAAAAAATCATTATCAGTAGATTTTTTACATTTTTCACACTTATCTTAAAACTTTATTTGTTATTATTATTGCAATATCATATATCTGTGATAATTATATCATTATAACTATTATACTATTTATGTAAGAAAATATAATAATAGAATTGTATAGTTTATTTTATATATTTAATAATAATATTGTGTATATACGTAAGTGCGTAATGTACTTATAATCAGTTATGTAAATTTGAGTGATACACTTATTATTGAATAAGAGCTCACGTAGATAATCATATATTATATATATAAATATATATATATATTATATATATACATGATATATATATAATTATAAACTATATATATATACACACACACATGTATCTATATATACAAAATAATAATATTATAATCATAATTATAATACCTATATATATAAATAATAAATATATATTATATTATAATATATTAAATACATATAATAATCTAATTAATATATATATATATATATATATATATATTATATATATACTATATAATATATAGTATATATATATATATATATATATATATATATATATATATATATATATATATTTATATATATATATTAGTGATGTACCTGTTCAGTCACGACTCGTCTCAGGGGACTTGGGGAAATGTTCAATATTTGTGGAGTTGGGCCGAGTCGAGCAATAAGTAACATGGGACAGAGTTTATTTATTTACTTTACAATTTTTTTTTACCATTATTAGCAATTTTCGTGCAATAGTAAAGAACTTAAATATGGCTGAGATTAATACCACTCGAGCTTGTCTTTTGCAATGATACTGTCTTAGGAGTTAAATTATTGGCATTATTGTTAAAAATTAAACTATTTAATAAAACATTTTAGGTGTGAGGATTGGAATGAATCATGTAAAGATAATGAAACTCACATAGATGGGTTGCCAGATGTCGCCTACTGGTCAATACGTTATGCATACTCTATTTATGAGTTGAGATTTCAATCATACTTAAACTAAATCGGTTTTAAAATCGGTTTATAAAAAAATTAAAATATTAATAATAAATAATATTTTAATAATAATATTTAAAAATAAATATTATGAAAAGTAGCTTCACAGAGTTGATTATTATTGAAATTTAGCAACTCATCGATTTGGGTGTTCTTATCTCTAACTGGTCCGATTGCAATATTTCGTTGGGTATCTATTCTAGAATTTAGTTTGTTTGATTTGACTGATTTGTAAGAGGAGTAATTTTGATAGTGTCTAGTGTGCTTGTATTTAAATTAAACGTGCACCAAACTGAGAAGGGCAATGACAAGTGTGACTAAATTGACTAGCTTACTATCTTATTATATTTCACTTACCGGTATATATTATATTAAAAACATCTATAAGATTCACTTCAAATATAAGGAAGCATATAAGTTAATAATTTTCAAAGAAATAATAAGAACGTTTCAGAAAAGTTCTAAGTAAGTATGTTTTCTACATTAAATGTTAAAAAAGTTAAAAACTTACTAAAACTAAAAAATTGAAGTAAAACTTTTTTCTAATGGTACAAAATACTAGAGAATAATTAAACTGTCTTGAGTCTATAAGAGGTGTACGTCTTAAAGCTGTTAGCAAACAAAATTGAGGCAGCTTGAATATTTGAGAAGTAAATCTATATTGAACAAAATAGGAATACATGATCACAAATTAATACGGTGAGAAACTCTAAGTACATAGATCTTAATACAAATTAGACCTAAAACTTGTTTTTCTGATTTTGGTTTTCTCCATTTTTCGAATGGCATATTTGTAGCATCCGGCAAATTACTTTGGCAAATATTCCATTTTCTTTGCCAAATTTTTTTTTTTTTTTTTTTTTTTTTTTTTTTAATACGTTAAAGTCAATTTTTCTAACAGAAAAATATCATTTGCTGAAGCATATGCTCCATCATGCAGGGATATTTCAATACTTCCGAGAATCCAAATGGATTGTTATTGTCTGCTTTTAACTCAGTAATATCACATATATTTTATAAATCAAATAATATTGATAAAATTCATTAGGTGTGATTATGATTTAAAGTGTATAAAAGATCTATGCATCTGCTAAATACTGTTATTTTTTACAGTCAAAACTTACTATGAGATAACAATGTTTCATTTGATAAAAATTTATTATCATAGGCAAAATTTAAGCACCACATTTATCATTCTATCTTACCTTCAGTTGTGAACTATCTTACTGGTTACCTAAACTCATAATATCAACGAATATATATTGCTTACGGTAACAAAGTCTTCACATCATAACATATCATAACCATAACGGAACTGCAGAATAATAATTATAACAAATGATAGCAGTCAAATCAAATTTACGCAAGAATAAGCAACTAACTAAAGTTCCATACTTAAGAGAACAGTAAGTAACTAGACATTGCACCAAAAACGTTCTCTATTCACACTTTCTCAAACATTTTCTCTAACATATCCTGTTTTTAACATTAATGATCGCTGCACATTTAAACAAGAAATTTTTTATCATAATTACTTGACCCTTTAAACAGGATCAATATACTGGATTCAATGAATATGCAACGTAACAAAGTTCTTCAGCATCAATAAGCTAACATATCATCAACCGGAACTTCAAGAATATAATAATTTTTACAGAACGGATCAAACTCTAACATATCTTAAAGTACGAATAAACAGGGGAACGTCTAACATTACATAACATTTAACGGCCGTGCCACAGGTTTCCAGACTTAACAACAGTCAAGTACCTTACATGCAAAACGTACCCTATTCACTACTTTCTCAATAAAACATTTTAACAATCCTGGTTATTTTTACATTAACACACTCGGTAGGCTAATGGTGTGACTGGGGGACTCCAATGCTGTTTTTAAAAACATCAAATGTTTATCATTACGATTCGGTGTCGGTTGTTATCACCAAAACTCAATACTGACAAACGATATATTGCCTAGGTAACCAAGTTTCACATCAATAAGCTAATTCATAACCGAACTTTCAGCAATAAATATAAAATGCCAAAAACTAACATATTTAGGCCCAACGGGAATAAGCAGCCTAACATTCAACTTCTATGTAAACTGAGTAACATGAACTCAAAAAAGGTAAAAGTACTAGCATCGTGTTAAAACGTCCGCTTTACACTTTCTCTAAAACATTTCTCCTAACATATCCTGGTTAATTTTTCTATTAATATCGTTACATTTAACAAAAATTTATTCAAAATTACTGAGCTAACTCAATCTGACTCCATCGACATTATAGTTGTAACTTCTTTTTAAATAAAGTTTTGTAAAATAATAATAGCTACATTAAATACCCAGTTTTATTTGCAAATGAGCATATTGCTGGTTAAGAAACTATCAATACTTAATTGGTCAAAAAGATTACCAAAAAAAATTACATATTGCATAAAAGTAAGTAACTAACAATAACTAACGCAAGTTTTCTTACATCTTTTTTTCTTTTTGTTTAAAAAAATCTTTTTTATTTATTTTTTTAATTTTATTTTTCTTTTTCTTTTTTTGGTTTTAAAAAACTTTTTTTTTAATTTTTTTTCTTAAAACTTTTTGTTTTTTTTTAACGTTATGTAAATCTTTTATGTCTTCGTGAATTAATGATAAAAGAAATAATTAAAAACTATTACATATACTTAAACCAGTAAAACAAGTATAAGTCAAGTAATCAACCAACATCCTGCCTCCTACAACTCCTTCAGCGTAAAACAGATTATAACAATGTTTTCATTTGATAAAATTTATTATCATCAAAAAAGCACCGCCACATGTTGAGATCCTGGTTATCTTATCCAATAATTGCTGAGTACTCAGCATCTGGTCTATAATATATTAGAATATTATATAATAAAGCTTATTTACATATATCAATAGGTATATATATATAATATATCTATCTTAGAAATATCTATATATAATAATCTATAATATATATAGATATTATTAATATATATATATAATTATTATGTTTAAGGAATACTATAAGCTAAGCATATAAAGATTTATTTCCCCCGATAGAGGTTAAACCTACGACATAACATACTTTTACACAACAGTCCGCATGATATAAGAAGCGAAGCATAACTAACATTTTAAACCAACAATAAGTTGTTCACAATTTAGTGGGGGCGTAAATAAGTTTTCAAAATTTTTATAACATATAAATTTCATTGAAAAAGCGTTATTAAATTTGAATACATAAAAATACATATTTGAGTTTTATTTTGTTTTATTTTTTTTTTAAAATATAGTTATTTGTCTAAATAGGCTTCAGATCTGATTCTGTTAATAAAGAAATTGAGTCATAGTTCTAAGGTGGATGGTATAGTTCTCGCTAGAGATCGACTCGCTCGTGTAAAGTGTAAAAAAATATGTTAGAGTTATAGTGGGTTGTGTAGATATTTCGGCTTATGGCTTAGCATTCTAATATTCCTGAGTTGTTTGTTTGCGGGTTTTTCTGCATATTTTTGGGGTGTTTCAAATTCTTAGTTGACTTTTCTGTTCGTTTGTTTGCTACCAGTTTCAGGCGAGAGTAGATGTTTGTAAGGATTTATGGTGCGTTATCCATTTGTGGGAGCTTGAGGGTAGTGTGTGTGAGTGAGACAGTTCTCAATGTAACTGATAAACGATTCGTGGTTCAGGTTTGAGTAGTGGTTGTTGTGTGTGTGTTGGGGTGTGTTTTTGCGGTTTCTGTGGAAGGTTGCTGGAAGCGAATGTGTTGTCAGTGTGTGTTATGATGATATTATACGGATGAGAGCCGTATTTGGTTTATTCTGAGTTAGGTTGTGGATAGTTAATGTTGGTTCGAAATGGTGCTGCATTTTCGTTAAGATGGGAGTCTGTTTTTAGGTGATTGATTTGTTTGTTGCGGTAGTTGTGAACACGAAATGTTATTTGCTGGGTAATGAGTTGTGTTCATGTATATGTGGAATACAGTGTAAGGTATACACGTACGGAAGAATGTGAGCGATATCTGTTAGATAATTAAATAGATCTGTTACCATATACTGTTAGGCAATTTTATATAGATAATAAGTACAGTGTATCTATCGCCTATTCTATAAAAACATATAGAGATAACTTGATAAATGATATGAGGGTTTGGGTGTTCTGATAGATTTTTATCTTTCATCAGAAGTGATTGCACTAGATACAAATACTCACTTACCACCCAAGCTTCCGCTGTATCGATTAATCTTGAGGAATCTATTCAACGAAATGAATAAGGTTTATTATTAACTTGCACCTCCGAATTGGGATACATCGTAATATATCTT